>CABHPH010161734.1:0-48099 GCA_902168325.1 Peromyscus nudipes | reverse complement strand
ACAGAATATCTTTAGGAATCAATTTATTGACTTTTATTTTTTAGACCAGTCACGTTTACTCTAGGTCTCTGGGCTATCTTGTCTCTGGTTCTTGATTACACAAGCAGTGCTGGCTATGAGTTCCTTCTCATGTGGTGGTACGTAAGTCAAATCAGACATTCGTTGGCTACTCCCACAAGTTTTAAACTTCCATTGCCCTGGCATATATTGCAGGCAGCAAAGATAGTAGGCCAAAGGTTTTGAGGCTGGATTGGTGTCGCAGTTTGAATGTAATTGACCCCCATAAGCTCATAAGGTGTGGCACAATTAGGAGGTGTGGCTTTGTTGGAGAAGATATGGCCTTGTTGGAGGAAGTATGTCACTGTGGGGGCATACTTTTGGGGGTCTATGTTAAGTGAATCCACGAGAGTCTGTTAAAGGGTACCAAGGATTTATTAAGACATAAAATGGGGAGAAATAGACTCACAGATACAGAACAAAGTGAACAGCCATTATCCTTCTAGCCCCCTCCTAATTTTGAGCAACTATGTTCCAAGAAAAAACACACCTCTATCGGGCCAGATACCCCAAGATCATTGGTGGAGCAAATTCCCACAACAGGTGTATGCTCAAGATACCTCTCAGTGTCATAGTCCACTTTGCTGTTTCCTTCTGATCAAGATATAGCTAGCACCATGTCTGTCTGCATGCTGCCATGTTCTCTGCCATGATAATAGACCAAACCTCTAAACTGTAAGCCAATACCTCAATTAAATGTTTTTCTTTATGAGAGTTGCTGTGGTCATGGTGTCTCTTCACAGCAATAGAAGCCCTAAGACAGAAATTGGTACCAGGGACTGGGTCTTTGCTGTGTAGACCTGGCCATGTTTTTGTTTGGAGAAATTTGGATTTGGGTACTTTGGGTTAAGAAAGCAGTGGAATGCTTTAAACACTGCTTAATGGGCTGTACTAGTAGGATCATGGAAGACAGTAGTGCCAAGATTTATTTGAACTATCAGGGCCTGACTCAAGAAGTTTCAGAGGTGAAGAATTTTAGTATGTTGTCTAGAGATTTTTCTTGTGATATTTTGGTGAAGAATGTGGCTGCTTTTTGCCATTGTCTGCCTGAGGCTAAAGTGAAGAGTTTTGCATTAATTCATTGGCAGAAGAAATCTCAAAACAGCCTATTATTGACTCTGTACTGTGGTTATTAGGATTAACTCTCATGAAGATTTATAATGAGAAAGAGCAAGCTACGCAAATAAAAAATACAAAATATACTGTAGCATGACTCTTAAAAAGTTCTTATTAATAAAATCAAACTCGAGGCCAGGTATTGGGGTGAACACTGGAAGGTCAGAGTGACAGAATAAGCCACAGCTATCTCACCTCGCTGAATCCTCAGCTGGTCTTGTTTCCTCAGACTGGATGCCTCTATGTCCTCATCCAAATGACTCTCAGCTGAACTGCTGCTAGAAGCCTGAATGCTTAACCAGGCCAAATGCTTCTCCAGGCCAAAGGCTTCTCCAGGCCAAATGCCTCTCCAGGGCAAATGCCTCTCCAGGGCAAATGCCTCTAGTTTCTGGTCCTCACGCTTTATATACCTTTCTGCTTTCTACCACCACTCCCTGGGATTAAAGGTGTGGCTTTCTGGGATTAAAGGTGTGTATCACCATGCCTGGCCGTTTCCAATGTGGCCTTGAACTCACAGAGATCCAGAGGGATTTCTGTCTCTGGAATGCTAGGATTAAAGGCGTATGCTACCGCTGCCTAACCTCTATGTTTAATATTGTGGCTGTCCTGTTCTCTGACCCCAGATAAATTTATTAGCATACACAATATTTTGGGGAACACAATACCACCACAATATACAGATTGGGGAAAGGGGCACCAGGAAGTGGAATAGAGATAAATCCTGTGTCCAAGGAGATAAACAGATTAAGAAATAGAATAAAGGGAGTGGTGACCTCAGGGCAAGATTCCACCTAGCTAAGTTTCCAACTTGTGAAAAGAAACTAAAGAAAGGCTTAGAGCTGAGAGTGGTGGTGCATGCTTTTACTTCCAGCACTGGGAAGGTAGAGGCTGGCAGATCTCTGAGTCTGAGGCCAGCCTGGTCGAGAGATCCAGTTTCAGGACAGCCAAGTTTAGGCAGTGAAGAACAGAAAGCGGGTGAAGATGTCCTTGAACAAGTGGGGGAGGGAAGGGGGTAATATTCCAGCCCCAGCAAGCACCAGAACTTGGCAGCTTCAGCCACGTGGTTCTGGAGTTAAGAATAGAAGACAGGCGTATGGAATTTGCTCTGGAGACTAAGGGAAGCTGCTGAGACCAGGCATGGAACAGGGTTGTCCCTCAATGGAGGGCTTGAGAGGCCATTGCATAAAGCTGTGAAGTTGAAGCCTGGATTGCCTTGGAGAATCCAAAGTGCAGAGATGCCAGAGTCCTGGGATACTCACTGAGGAAAGCTGCTAACAGTATAACTAACTGCTAGGAGTAGAATTAACCAAAGAGAAAGAAATGTGTCTCAGTCAACAAAGCTGAAAGGGGTTGGAGATGTGAAGAATGTTTTGACATCAGACATGGAGCTGCAGAGTTTGGAGATTGCCCAGCTGATTTTTGGTCTTGCTTTGGTCCAGTATTTCCTCACTATGCTCCCTTCCCTATGTTTTGGAATGGTAATGTATATCCTGTGCCATTATATGTTGGAAGTATGTGATCTGTTTTTGATTTTTATTTTATAGGTGATTACAATTAAGAGATTGCATGGGCCTCAGAAGAGATTTTGAACTTTGGACTTTTAAACATTGTTGAAACTGATAGACTATGGGGACTTTAAAAGTTGGACTAAATATGTTTTGCATTATGATATTGCTATAAGCTGATGGTGGCTGGGAGTGGACTGTGGTAGTTTGAATGTAATTGGCCCCCATAATCTCATAAGGAGTGGTACTATTAGTAGGTGTGGTTTTGTTAGAGTGGGTATGGCTTTGTTGGGGCAACTGTGCCACTGTGGAGGAGGGCTTTGAGGTCTCCTATGCTCATGATACCACTCAGTGTCACAGTTCACTTTCCTGTTGCCTTCTGATCATGATGCAGCCAGCACCATGTATGCCTACGTACTACCATGATCCCTGCCATGATGATAATAGACTGAGCCTCTGAATTTTAAGCCAGCATCTCAATTAAATGTTTTCTTTTATAAGAGCTGCCATGGTCATGGTGTCTCTTCATAGCAATAGTAACCCTAGGACACTTAGTATCCATGTTTCTCTTTTGATAGCCTGCAGATTACCTCACCACACCAAAGAGAAAATAATGTAGGGGTGAAGGCTCCACGTAGGCACCAGCTTTATTTCTCTGTGTTCAATGAGTTGTGTGATGTTGTCCTTTGCAATGGGGCCTCATTGTTAGTTTTCTGAGAGCAACCCTTTGTCTTTGCATCAGTCTGGATTGTTAGAGGATTTCAATGGGACCTCCTGAGCCAACAACTCAATTGAATGCAACCCACTTCCTCCACTGGAAGCCTTGCTTGGTTACAAGAGATGGACTGTTGAGACTCTGTATCCCTCATTACTAGGAGTCCTCTTTAGGACCATCTTCATAGATTCCAGGAAGTTTATACTGCACTAGGTTTGCACACTGCCCCCAAATGCTCACTAATTCCAGCTGTCTCTCCCATGCTCTCTCCCTTCATCCCATCTCACCCTCCCTGATCCTCTCCACTCTCATCCCCATCCCTACCTGTAAAATCTATTCTATTTCTCCTTCTCAGAGAGATCCATGTGTGTCTCCCATCCTACCCCTCCTCTTTACATAACTGGATTATGTTTTGTTATGTCTATGTAGCTTTGTTATCATCTACTTAACAGCTAATATCCACTTATAAGTGACTATATACCATGTTTGCTGTATTTGTCTTTCTGGGTTTGGGTTACCTCACTCAGGATGATTTATTTCTAATTCTATCCGTTTACTTTTTATGCAAAACTTGTAAATGTGATTCAAAGAAAGGTTTTTTAAATACTAAGAACAAGAAGGAAGTTTTAATATTCACAGTGATAGTATTTTCATGAAGAGAAAGGCTATTAAGTAAATATTCCTAAAAATGAGAAAGTAGCACCCAGCTCCCTCAGTTGGTAGTCTGAGAATTTAAAGTGTTGGGGAAGTTTACTGTTGTTTTGGAGAAGAGTGAGAATATGGGAAATGGCTCAGTGGTAGTTGGTAAGCCTATCGATAATCACTTTAAGGAACTGCTGAGTCTCAAAATGTGGAAAATGGAAAAATAAGGAAAGTTACTTGCAAATTTTAACAAACTCTGGAAGTCAACTGGGTGAAGTAATAGGCTAAGTTTCCAAAGGCTTGTTCTAAAATATTTAGTAGATGGCACAAAGGAAAACATGCCTTGCAGCATCATTTGTATCCTGTGTGTGGTACCCATCTGGATCCTAATGTCTAAGGGCTGCTTTACTAAATTGTCTGCAGAAAGAAAAGTGTATTGTTCTATTGCAAACAGCTCCCTACCCTCATCTGAAAACTGAAGCATCTTTGGAAATTAGATGTTCAGAGTAAAAATTATTTGCTATAGCTAAACCAATATTTTGATCATTGGAATTTGCTGCAGTTGTTTTAGGGTACCATGAGATTTTCTGTTTCAATATTTTCTCCTTAAATTATACATTCCCTGACCCTTTTCCAAGAGCCTGGTAGTGAGCATGATTTTTAGAAAACCAAACACAGAGCCTATGAGAGAAACATCTGTTGTAACTATTGTTTTTCAGGTTCAGGTTGCCCAACAGGTCTAGTGGGTATGACTTTCCAGTTCTCATTTCTTTATGACTGAGACGTCTTGGTGGCTGCAAAGGATGAAAGGTCTTTAACTCAGTGTTTGAGATGTGTGGGTCCTGAAGTTCTTTGAACTGAAAATCTTTCAACAAAAATAAATCTATGATGATTGTCTGCTTTGTAAGCGATATCGAGTAGAGAACTCATCGAGGCCCGTGGACCTGGAACTGCCCGCCAGGGAAGAGATGGAAGCAGCTGTTTCTTTCATTGCTTTCTTGCTTTCCTACTCCCTTCCTCATCCCCTGCTTTAATCTCCAACATTTACAAAACCCAAGCCTCAAATTTTCCAGAAGTTGGTTCTTTCCAGGCTAGTGTTTCTCTCTGGTCTGATTTCTCTGGCCCTTCCTCTCATTCAGCCCTCAAGCTGGCTACTATCCCTTAAATAGATCAAACAGACAAAGGTAATCGATACTCTAATGACAAGGCGTGGTTTTGTGTCCAGTGCTGAGAGTATGCAGCTCTGGAAGGTAACTACTTAAACTGAAAAGCACCTCATCTGTTCTGGCTGAACTTCCAACAGGATGAAGTCTCTGGCACTCAAAACCATCTGAGAACTACTCAAGGGAACTTCGTGGAACATTTCTCTTGTTCTTCAATTACTAAATTCAAAATTAATTACAAATTCTATTATTTTCAATAAAACAAATCAACTGAATCCCTTAAAATAGCACACAAAATGTTTTGCTCGGGTTGTAAACCTAGGATGACCAGAAAGGGTCTAGACTTGGTGCTGTGGAATGGAGGTTTCCTGAGTAAACTATAGCTGAAGCTCAGTAGTTCTATTCCCTCAAACGGGAACTCAGTTTCTGTTTAACTCTTCTTCCACATGCTCCTGTGGAGTGTGAGAAGTGAGCACACAGAATAAAGGACAATTCAGAATTTCCTCCCAGGCTTGGCACGGTTTTTTACTGAATTAATCTAATCATAAAGGGAAAGAATCAGTGGCCTACATAAAAGAATAATACTTTTCTTACACTTACTTTAGGGAATTTTCAAACCAATGTTATCTTAAGATGAAAGAGCAATTGAGCTATTTAATATTATTTTCCACCATTAATGACAGCTACTTCAAAAATATGTCCGAAGGCACAGGGAAATGCTCCACTACCTAATGGTCAAGGAATATGGGGTCCAACTATTGTGATGCAGAACAGTGCTATGTTGTCAACATCATGGGGCACATACTAGGTAACTTCTAAAACCTAAAATTCAGGTTTATGGAAGAGTTGAGAAAGGAGTGAGGCTTTTTCATATATGTCCCACTCAGCTTCCCAATGGCCAGAGAATACTTCCAAAGCACAGGCAATCTGTGGCTTTATTTGAGTTTCTACCATGGGATGTGGTCTTTGCCAGAATGTGAATCCCACTTTCCCTTGGTTTCACAAATCAGTATTTGTATTAGTTACCTTGCTGTTGCTGTGATAAAATACTACCACCAAGGCCCCTTATAGAAGAAAGAGTTTATTGGGTATGTGGTTGCAGAGGGATAAGAGTCTACCATGGCAGGAGAGTATGGAGGCTAGCAGTAGGCTTGACAACCAGAGTGGGAAAATGAGACATCACATCCTCAGTGGAAAACACAAAGAGGAAAGAGCAAAACACAAGTAGGGTGAGGCCGCAAGTTCTCAGTGCACTCCTCCAACTTCAAAACTTGTCCCCACCAAGCCTGCACCGCCTAAGCCTCCTCAGACAATGCCACCTACTGGGGCCAGGTGTTCAAATACCAGAGAATATTAAATATTTCTAATTGAAACCACCAAAGTCTTTTTAGTTTCTGAGCTAAAGATGTTTGGTCTTTCTTGACCATGGTGAGTTTTAGTAGCATAGTAATGATCACAGTTTTGGAGACTGCTGACACTTTGTGTTTATTTGCTCTTTTCTTGAAATGTGATTAAGGATGTGCTTTGGGGACAATTCTCCCTCCCAGATAAGTTGCATTTAACTGTGTTCAAGCAGAGTCCATGATGTTGATATCTATTTAATCTTGAGTTAATATCTTCTGTGTTTCCTAACCTCAGTTACTGTTTCCCCTTTTCAATTAATAAATACTTTCATACTAATTATTTGAAACTGAAAAATGTTTTCCTCTTCATACCTGACTGTTGCCATTTATCTAGTGTCTTGTTTATGTAACCTACTACAATGGTCTTCTGGTGGCAAATTTCTCTCCCCTTATCCCATTACATTTACCACTTAGAAATATTGTTCAGGGAAGACTTGCCTCCTCTGCCTCTTTTACTTGTGTGTAGTCATTTAGGTTATGCTGAATGCTGGGTATTTGTTTCATTGTCTGTTTGGCAATCATGCTATCTGTACTATCCTGGTCCCATAGATGAACAGAACTGGTAGAATAAATATACGTTAAAAAGGGATTCATTAGTTTTGCTTGCTTGATATAGTGTAGGTAGTCCAACAATGGCTCTACTCACAATGAAGAGGCTGAGGCCCGGGTAGCAGCTCAGTCCATGAGTCTGGATGTCTCAGTATTCTCACCATGATGATGAAAATTCCCAGAGAGCCGCTGGTTTCATTTCATGTTGGAAACCTGATGGAACTGGGTTCTGGTGTCTCCAGGGAAAGCAAAGCAGAAGCAGGGGCAGGATAGATGAACTTACCAGCAAGATGTGATGTGACGGTAAGGAAGCAAGAGCCAAGTTTTTCCCTGGAACCTCATTTTATTTGTGCTGCCAATGGAAGATGCTACCCACATGTCATGTAGGTGTTTCCACTTCAAATGTTGTAATCAAGAAAATCCCTCTCAGGTGTGCCCAGAAGCTTATTTCATAGTTGATATCAGATGCAGTCATGCTGACTATCAAGATTTACTATGACGCTGTATTTTTAGTATTTAAAACATCCTAGGTTCCTTAAATTTTTTGTAATATTTTATTAACAATATAAGATGATCGAGACCACACAACATTTTCTTGTCCTTATTCTGGACTCAAACTGTTGTTGTTGTTATTATTATTATTACGTTACTACAGAGAAATATTTATAAGTCAAAACATAGGTGGTCACTGCCACTGGTACTAGCATGGCATTGCCTGTAGGCTCTTCCAGTGGGTAGAAGATTGTGTGTGTGTGTGTGTGTGTGTGTGTGTGTGTGTGTGTGTGTAATCCAGTCACATAATGCAGGTCTTTATTACAGTATCTATCTGTGTATTTATTAGAAAATACAGAAATATGCTGCCACTTCTGACTCCACTGCATCACAATCCTTTGGGTTCCCTATATTTGGAAATTATGATTTCTCTTTAATAGCCAAAATACTTAACAAGTTATCTCTAGTTTACATACTTAATTTTTTTACCACCTGCAGATACTAAACTTATTGTCAGAATTGCTCTTATACTTACTCCTCCAAGAAAAACTTACAGTAAATGCAACAAAGATATTTCCATGCACAATTTTCATCTTTGACTTGTGTAAACCAGTCACAGTCTGCATTCTCAAATATTCACAAAGTAAAACATATTAAGTCTTTCTTTGTTCATCAACTTTACATGTTTATTCATTTGTAAAGCTGATGGGCTTGAGGTTCACTTTGTTTCCTCTTCTAATTCTGACTTGTTAAACGCCCCCCCCATCCCATTAAGGACTGTGTAAAAACTCACGAATTATCCTGAAATCACACTGACTTTCTGAATTAATTTCCTCCAGCTTTTTTGCATCTTATATCATAATTTCTGATCCATTTTAAGTTGCTATGCTGTGGGTCAAAACCAGTCACTTGCTCTGAACATTGCAATATTTTCTGCTTCCATATTTAAAAGGTTCTAACCATATGTTTTCTTTTTAAAACATTAGTAGATTGTAGCTTTGTGATCATATTTATGGACTCTTTTCTCTTCTATTATTATATGTCCTTCCTTCACTTTTACCATACTATCTTGATTATGCAGGTTTATATGTTCTTGCATTGGGTAGTTTCAGTTTTATTTTTGTTCTTTATTTCTTCTTTTCAAGAAATGAAGATGAACTAAAAACTAATGAGCTAGTTAATTTGGTGGAAGAAATTTCAACAGAACACAGTACTCAGACTGAGGTATAGTTACTGCTTGTTATTTTAGCCAGATTTACAATAAAAAAAAAACAGAGCAAAAAGCAGTGCTGAAAGACAAATATGGAGACTGACGAAGAACGGAGCATTGTTGCAGTTAGAAGTGTAGGCAAAGCAAACAAGAACAAATCAATAGAATTTTTAGAGGTAAGAGTCATTAAAGAAAACTATACATTTTGTACTGGACAATAGACCAATAAGAATGGTTTCTGAGGAGACTGACTCTGCCCTCAATTAATGCAGGATATAAAAATTAATCCCATTTGAAAACAAAAATGAAAGTCTCTTAAAAGGCTGAAAGGGTATCTCACTAGAAAAGCTATACTGAGGGGGATATTTTCCAAAGTTTAGGAATCTAGGCACATGATGGCTACTGCAGCTATGCCTTAAGGATATCCAGCTACATCGTGAGTGGGCAGAGGTATTTAATATCATTTATATGTTCAGAATCTGCAGACATGCTGAATTCAAGTTACAGAGTCATGGAAGTTTGCATCAAAGCTTCAGGAAAATCTTGGGAGGTTAGATAATTTCTGCAGGATCAGATTCCCTGCAAAGAGACCTCTGAACAGGCTGCACATAAAGCTTTAATGCTTATGCCTGAGTTCTAATATAGACCGTGGGTATGGGGATACAATGAACGTGGAGTTTCTGCCACAGAAAGTTGCAGGTACAAAATGGAGCTCTTGGTGGCTTCAGAGTGATCTCTCCTGTGCTGCAAATGGCAAGACCATAGACACACAGCTACTGAAGCCTACTGGAGTTCACATTATGCCATTGCATGTCAGGATGACTTTCATGGTGCCGTGGAATGTAGTATTTGCCCTTGGGACCCAGTATTGTGCTTCAGTTTTTCCTTGCTTTCCTCCTGGTCTTCCTTTTGAAGGAGGATACTCCGTGCCATTGTATGTTGGGAGTATGTAATCTTCTTTTGTATTTTTCAAAAGCTTATAGCTGAGCGTTTTTTTTTTTTCTGCCTTAAATCTCAGAAAAGACTTTGGAATATTTGAATGATTTTGTAATTTTTGTGATTATGAATTTCACATTATGAGAGTTCCATGGTCCCTTTGGAGTCAGGAGAGTCATGGCTTGAATTAGAAGTGTTCCCTCCAGGATCCTATTTCTAATGTTCAGTCTCTGGCTTGTGGCACGACTTTGTGTGCTCAGGAGCCTCTGGAAGGATTGGCCTGGTTGAAATAGGTCCCTAGGGGTAGGCCACTGAAAATTATACCTGCCTCTGGCTCTGGTCCTGAGCTTTCTGTCTCCAGTCCACCGCCATGTAAACAAGCACTCCTTACATACTTGGTCACCACTAAAGGAATCATTCCTCCCCTGCTGTGATAAACTGAAACAGTGAACCAAAGGGAATTCCTCCCTTGCTTTTCTCAGGTCAGTTGTCCCAGTGATGAGAAAAATAGCTGCTATATTAGCACGAATCGAGTATTTTTTGCACTTCCATTCATGATGAATGTTTATCTAACCCATTTTTATAATACCTTTTCCCTACTTTTGTTAATACCTTTCTCCCCTTGTGTCACAAATAGAATTAGAAAATGTTCTATCTTTGCATTTCTAAACAAGTTTCTATAAAATTGCAAGTAAGGTTTTATAAAGGATTTTCCAAATGACACTTTAATGGTCTTGGGGCAGTGCTTAAGAACACATGCCATTTATAATCATTTCCACCTGTGTGAGGAAGGGCAGTATGAGGATGCATCCATATTAATTTGTACTAAATGTTAAAGACAAAGATGCTCTTAAGGCATAATGATTCATTTAAACTCCTCATCAGTTGATTTTAAATAATTACTATGGTGATTATTCTGGTGGATTTGATATGATCATATAAGAGGTCAGAGAAAGAATAAATTTCTATAATATTCAAGGGAATACATGTACTCTTATACTGAACTTCAACAGCAATGTGTGTGTGTGTGTGTGTGTGTGTGTGTGTGTGTGTGTGTGTGTGCGCGCAGTATATGGGGTGTGTGCTTTCCCACTGAAGCATGTGTGGATACCAGAAGTTGATATTGGGATATTCGTCTGTGTTGCTTTCCACCTTATGATTAGAGAGATTATCTCTCACTAAACCTGGAGTTAGATGCTTTTGCTAGACAGACTGCCCATGGAGCCCCTGGGATATATCTGTCTCTATGCACCAGCCTTGTGGTTACTGATATATAATGCCATGCCTGGATTTTTATGTGGGTGTTGAGGATCTCAGCTCAAATTATCACGCATGAGAAGCATGCGCTTTACCAACTGATCTGTCTTCTCAGCCCCTTATCAGAATTTGAGGTATCATGAATTCTTTGCTTTAACCAAGGTAGGCCTATAAAGCCTTGGGGGGAAATGAATATTGAATTGGATTTAGCATGAACTACTTCATAATTACATTTTCTATAAGAGCCCAGATTTTATTTACTTCACCAAGACACTGAGAAAGTTTTACACTTTATGGGAACATCAGCATCTTGTTGAAGTTTGAAAAGTCTATAATTATGCATGCTGGAAAGTATTGCTAGAGTTAAAAACGCATCCTATATTTCATGTCTTTATTAAGCCCTGAAAAGGCATATTTAAACACCAGCACTTGTCTCAAGTGACAGGCTAGGCATGCTTTCCTTGATACCTGGGACTTTAACATGGTAAAGAGAGTGGTCTGATCTTCAATACACTTTATATAGCCAGAGGGTATGAGCATGAAGATGAATCACCATGGTGGCCATTGCTACTTTCCTAACACACAGCCTCACTCAGCTCACAGTTACTAAGTTGTGTCAGACAACTAGTTAGATTTCAGAATTGACAAGAATTGGCTAATATTATTGAAATTAAATCGTGTATTTTATTTATGTTAAAATGTACAAACATATCATCATTTTCACATTTCATTAAGGCAGAAAGGTAACTAACCAGACAGTTCCTTACAATGAGTAGTGTGAGTACCTTTTTTTCATTTGAGTGGTGTTGGCAATACACATTGGGCAAATAATTTCCTGGGTCTCTTGCTACACTTCAAAATTAAAATGCTTGCCATAAAAATAAAAATAAAGAAGACCCAAGACTAGACAAGCTCTTGCATATCATAATTTAATATCAAAATATATACAAAACAATAAAGAAAACCCACAAGTTGTACTAAGAACTAGGTGAACTACAGAGCAAATGAGAAAAGACAGTGAACAGATGACAACATGAAGTGACACACATGTTAAAATTACCCAGCTAGAATTTGAAGGCTTTTACAACAAAAAGACTTCCTAAAACCATCATGTATTCTCTTGAAACAAATAAAATGTCAGAAAACGTCAGCCAAGAAATAGTTATAAAAGAGCTTTTCTCCAGTTTGAATCATAAATGTCCCCACAGGACCCATGTAGTAAAAGAGTTTGTCCTCACAGTGGCACTAATGGGAGGTGGCAAGGAACTCTGAGATGTGCAGCCTACTTGGATGTCTTTATATCACTGAAAGTGCTCCTTTGCAGGGGACTGTAGGATTCTAGTCTCTGCTGTCTCAGATTTCCCTTCCTGCTCATAGTGCCAGTGACTTCTCTCTATGTCTTCTTGCTATGGTATGCTACTACACAACAGGCTTGAAGCAGAAGCGACAGTATATTGTGGAGTGGAGCCAGCAAAGCTGTGAGTCAAAACCATCATTCCTTTATTATAAATTGATCATCGTATATATTCATTGTGATGATGGAAAGCCAGTTAATACAAGAAACAAGTAGGTAGTGTTGAATTACAAGTACGATAAACAAGATTAGAAACACGTTGAATGGGTCAGTGGTAGGTAGAGATTATAGAAAAGGATGAAGGTGAATGTGGATTGGGATAATTTAGGCCACCTGAGGATAAAGAAAGTAAATGAAATCAATGAGCAATATCTGAGAGAAATGGGACAAACTATGTGCTGTTAGCAAGTTCATCATCCTGTTCCAGAGCAGAGCATGGTGTGACTGAGAGCATCTGTTGAAGGAAGGGGTGAAATTTGCCAAATGTGTCAAAAGACGTGAACCTACCTTATAGATTTCGTAAGCCATGTCAATCTTCTGTATGATAAATCTGAGAATTCACACGTACACACATTGTAAATAAACGCCAAAGAACTTAAACAAACAAACAAAACATTGAAAGCAGGTTAAGAAAAGATGTGCTTTCTTTTCTTTCTCTCTTTCTTTCTTTCTTTCTTTCTTTCTTTCTTTCTTTTTTTTTTTCTTTCTTTCTTTCTTTCTTTCTTTCTTTCTTTCCTTTCTTTCTTTCCTTCCTTCCTTCCTTCCTTCCTTCCTTCCTTCCTTCCTTTCTTTCTTTCGTTCTTTCTTTCTTTCTTTCTTTCTTTTTTTTTGTGGGAAAATACCAATTCATAGCAGGAGTTTTCTTAATTGAAACAATCAAGACCAAGAGAAACTACTGAAAATATTTCAAGTATTAAAAACTAAGAATTTGAACTACAAATTCTAAAATCAGACATGAAGATGTGTTTTGAAAACAAAGGGAAAACTGAGATATTTGAGGGGGAAGGAAATGGATGACTTGTTGGTAGGATCACACTCCTCATACAACGGCTCACTGATGTTCCATCAAGGAAATGAAATTTATAATATATGAAGGCTTGGGATTTCATAAAGGAAAGGAGTTTGGTACAAATAGGAGTGAATACCCTAATTCTCATGACTGCCCTACATTTTATTTGACACTCAAATATTTTTCATTTTAAATTATTTTCACATAATATGTTTTGATCATATCGTTTCCACTCCCCCAAGTCTGCCCAGATCCTATAAACCTCCCTCCCACCCAACTTTTTGCTCTCCTTCTCCCTCCCTCTCATTCTTTTTCAAACACATAAACACACACACACACACACACACACACACACCAAAAAATGAAAATCAAAAGAAGACAGAGAGGAAAAACAAAACAGCAACAACAACAAAAATCTTAAACAACAAAAATAACACAAAAAGCATACACACACACACACACACACTTATATAAAACAACAGAAAACAAATGACAAAAAGGGCAGTTGATGTGGATAAAGGAACTTACTCACTGTTGTTGGAAATGCAAAGCAGTCCAGCTGCTCTGAAAATCAGTACAGAGATCTCTCATGGGCATACATTCAACCTACTCTACATCCTGCTGCTGCCACATTGGTTGTTGCTCTAGTCACAACAGTTAGAAAATGGAATTAGCCTGGATGCCCATCAAATGATGAATGGATGATGAAAATGTGGTATACATACACAATGAAATCCTATAAATTCAGCTATAAATAGAAGTGAATTTACAGGCAAATGGATAGAACTAGAAAGTATTATACTGAGTGAGGTAACTCAGACCCAGAAAGACAATTCCACATGTTCTCTCTAATATGTGTATCCTAGCTTTGAATATTTAAGTTTCAGTGAATAAACTGAAGTAAATGCAGAAGCCAAGAAAGGAGAAAGGGACCATTAGGGAACTGTGGGGAACACTTAACTGAGGAGTGAGAGGAGGGACAAGTCAGATTTAGAGAAGGAGGGATGGATACATACCACAAAGGGTATTTGGGAAAGTCATAGGGAAAGGTATTACTTTTTAAGCTTTATTTAAAAAATATATAACATATATATTAAACTCTACATGATTAAATTATGTGTATATATTAAATTATATATATGATTAAATTATAAAAATATATAGTTTAGCTAGATTTACCCCATATAGGAGTATAATGCACCCCCAGAAGGCATAGAGTATCAAGCCCAGTGCCAGAAAAGAGATACCTCTCTTCTAGTTGCTTTTTTGTGATCCAAGAGACCCTTCAGAATGATATTGGCTAATATCATTGCTCTTGGTTGCTTGCCAGAACTTGAAGGTAACATCCTATTGCTGAAGATACCACCATACTTCAGTGACAAAACTTGAAGAAATCAAACTTATTCTGATCTGGAATACTCCTTCCTGAAGGCTCTCATTCTATTGGAAGATGATATGCAAGCTCCTAATGGAGAAAAGTTAATAGTCCTAACCAGTAGTAAAACTTGTACCCAACAATAATGACCAACCAGCCCAGAAAGATATGCTCAGCAGTGGGGCTGGAGAGATTGCTCACCAGTTAAGCACACTTACTGCTCTTAAGGAGAACCTGAGTTTGATTCTAGAATCCTGGGTGGCACACAACCACCTGTAACTAGCTTCAGGGTACCTGACCCCCTAATTTAGCCTCTGTGACTACCTACATACATGTGTATATATTGACACAGATGCACATATATACACAATTTTTAAAAATGATATGCCCAGTGGCACAAATATCTTGAGGATAATCAGCATCTATATGATTGGTTACAAGGCTCACTCAGTTGGAAGGAATTTATGTTTGATGATATTTATATCATCACTATGCTGTGGAACAATCATTTTCTACACTATGAATCTGTATTACTTTCATTTGCTAATAACAAGCTTATTGGCTGATAGCTGGGCAGGAAGAAATTGTGTGTGAGAGCCAGACTAGGCGAATTCTAGGAAGAGGAATGGCAGAGTAAGAGAGTCACCAGCAAACACAGAGAAGCAAGATGAGAATGCCCTACTGAGAAAAGGTACCAAGATACAAGCTAAGCACAAATAATAATTGTGAGTTAATTTAAGGGTAAGAGCTAGTTAGTAATAAGCCTGAGCTATTGGCTGAGCATTTATAATTAATATAAGTTTGTGTGGTAATTTGGGAAGAGGCTGCCAGGTATTTGGGAACAGACGGGAAATGTCTGATTAAAAAACTATCCAAAAAATCTATTGCTGGAGAAGCCATAGACTCTAGAGGAGAACTCTTTTAATAAATTGATAACTGCCAACTACCTTCTAAATATTTATTCCTATACCCATTGTAGTGGTTTGAATAAAAACATTCCCCATGGGCCCATAGGAAGCGACACTGTTAGGAACTGTGGCCTTGTTGGAGTAGGTGTGGTCTTGTTGGAGGAAGGTGTTGTGCTCAGTAGGGGCAGGCTTTGAGGTCTCAGATGCTTAAGGCAAGACCAGTGTGGCATTCTCTCCTGCTGTCTACCAGTCCTGATGTAGAACTCTCAGCTCCTTCTCAAGCACCATGCTGCCTTCATGCCACCATGCTTCCCACCATGACAATGATGAACTAAACCTCTAAAACTGCAAGCCAGTCCCAGTTAAATGTTTTCCTTTATTAGAGCTGCCGAGATCAGGGTGGCTCTTCACAGCAGGAACCGCCATAACTAAAATACCGATAGAAAAGTGCCACCCTCACTGCTCATCTAAGACACTTCATTTTGCAGCAGGTAGAGACTATTACCACAGCTGGTCAAAGTGCAGAGAGGAAATGGCCTTGAAATATGTCCATATCTGAAGAGAACATCTATGATACAACTCCTATACTCAAGGCTCAGAGAACATTATGGAAGAGACAGCAGAAAGGTAGTAAGAGCCAGAGGTCTAGAAAGGCTTCTGTGAAACAGCATCTTCTGGACCGGCCTGGGATGTTACATCAGTCATCCACCTGCATGGATAGGGGAAGTTATCATTAAGAAAATTCAAAGAACAATATTCTTATATATAAATTAAAATTGAATCCCAAGAAAATATTAAACTGATCCACTGCAAAGAAAAAAAGAGACAAAAAATACAAAACAAATGAATGCAAAAGAAATGGAGGCAATAAATACAAAACAAAGTATACTGGGTGTGAGCCATAACATATCAATAAGTATCTTAAATATGAATACTATTAATGTATAAGTTAAGAATTTGGCAGCATGAAAGAAAAGCTATATGTCATTTACAAGACATTCACTTCAAATGTTATGATACTTACAGGTTAAATGTAAACTGATAGAACATGTTTGGGATCTAGGACTACACAGGAATTCTTAGATGACATAAACCACAAATGCTTTATACTAAAAGTCATAAACTGAAATAAAAGTGTTCAAACTTTTTCTTTGAGAAATATTCCAATTAAAGGAAGAATGACAGACTACAGACTCCAAGGAAACATTTTCAAAGCTTATATTAGACAGAAATGCTGTATCTGGAATGTTGCAAGAAGAGTCCACAGGCTCAAGACTAAACAGACAATCCATCTGGTGAATGGGCAAAGCTGTAAGCAGATATCTTAGTATAGAGGACCCAGTTAGAAACTACATGCAAAGAGATCAGCATCATTAGTCATTAGAGAAAAACAAATTAAAGTTGTAATGAGATATTACATCCATAGTAGAATGTCAGAATAAAAAATGAAATTAGCATAATTTTAAAGTCATGAAGCACTGAAAAAACTAACACAAAATATTATAAGCACACATACAATTACCATGCAGCTGCATCTTTGCTGCTTTTAAATGTCTGAAGAAATGCAGCTTTAAGAAGGTCCCAGGGAAACAAACCTCTTGGTGCTTCCGGGGCTTTGAGAACATCTCTCATTTTACTCCCAGCACCAACAATGGTTTCTTTTCAACTCTTGAGACTGTTGAAGTGTTTGTGTATATGTGTGTGTGTGTGTGTGTGTGTGTGTGTGTGTTATTACATTTTATACTCCCCTGCTGAGAATGTCACTGGTTTGTGTCCTCTTATCACCAAAGCAATTGCTTAGTGTTTGTCCCCAGCCTTCCTTTGGTGGACACATTCTTACAGAGTGAGAGTCAGCTGTAACCCTCAGTGCTGGGCCTCTTTTGATGACTGTAAACAGTTCTGAACACTCTTAGGAGACAGTACTCAACAGGGGAAGTGGACCACTGCTAGCTTCCTCCTCAGCACAACAGTGTGGAGCATGCTGCTGGGGTGGAGTTTGCAAAGAGAGTATGCTCACGTCTCTAGCAAGTGTAGCAGCCTGTGACCCACAGCTTTAGTATTCTCCTTTTCGCCGCTGATTCTCTCTTCTGTAACTCTGCCTCTACTCTGACATTTTAGACTCAGACTAGTGTTTCCATAACAGACTCTGCCACTTTAATCCATTGTTTCTGAGAGTGGACTCTCACTCTCAGTGTCTTCCCATCTATTCAAATGCTTCATAGATGACAACACAAGTCTGCTCTATTTTAATTAAGAGAGTATGTTTGTGTGTGTGAAGATGTAATGAGTCCCCTGTGAAAACTTTAGATTGATCCCACTTTGCCTAATGAGATTAGATTATTGGAGTTTTCTAATAGCTATGGAAGAAATATGACTGTAGAGTCATGTCTGCCAGAGATTAATACTCTTCTTTATCTTCCTATCTAGACTACAGTAGAGGTTCCAAATGGGTGCTTCTTCTGTAAGAGAACCCCAATGTTCACTTAATATCTGGCATCTCAACCAAGACCAGCTTTTTTCTGCTTGAATTGGATATTTTCATCCTGTTTAATAAATTATCATAATTTCAGCAGGGTTTTCCTTGTTCCTCGAGGTAGAAACCCGTTGCTGTGACGATGGGACTGTCAGATGTTAAGCTAGCTCCCAGTAAGCATGCCATACTGTTCTTACCAAAGGATGCCCTCAGGTCTTTGCCCTCAGTCTTTCTTCAAAATGGTTTCATGAAAATAACTCCAAACACACATTTGGGAGGACACCATCATAGAGGGATTCCATACAACTCACTCTGTGAATGCGGACCGTCTCATAGCTATGAATGACAAGGAGAAAAATAGCATTTGTTTTATAAATACCATATACTAATTCCACAACCTTATCAAAACCAAAATTGAACAATGACAATCCTCACTGTTGTAGTTGCTACTACTCTTACTTCATTTAACTTATAGCCCAAAACCCTAATACCATATCCTTCTATTTTCTACCAAATAGGAAATTTAATATACTAGAAAATTAACCAAATCACTTTCATGGCACTGGCATTGTCTATGACTTTATATAAACCAGGGAAAAGAAGTATTGAACAGGCTTAGTATCCAGCAAAAGTGAGGAATTGTAGCATTTCTAGGGATACATGCTGCCAACATTAATTCTGTACACTTGTGTATGAACTTGAATGGTCTATCAATGTTCAATCTGTAAATGCTTCCATTTGCCTAATTTTCACTGCCACAACATAACACTTGAGTCAGGAGCTTTATTTTAAAAAGAGGGTCACTTAGACCCCTTTGGGAAGCTCTGTGCTGGCTTGATGCTGAAGTTTCTGTGAAAGTGAGCAAGATAGTGTTGTGAGACAGGAGCTCAGAAACCTGGGAGGGGCTGCTCTTGCTCTTTCCTAATGACCTTCTCCTGAGAACTAACATGGGTCCTATCAGAATCACCTTAGTTCTTTCCACGAGCAGTGGCTTCAATGACCTAAAGACCTCTAGGTAAGTCCTCACTGTTTGAATGTGCTGCCCTGCCTTACCTTGCCACTCTGGCGAGCAAGCTTCAGACACATGAGTCTTTGGAAGATAACATATAAACCATCTCCAAGCCACAGCACTGCCCATAATATAGTATGGATGGGCTACTGCTGATCTTGGCAGGTGGTCCTGCCTTGTGCCTTTGTTTTCGTGTGGGCCCAAGATGGTTTATTCTCTTTTTTTTAAAACAGAAACCTGGCTTTATTATAACCCCAACATAATTCTACAATACATAGACAGTAAAAAAAAAAACAAAATTTTCATAAACAAATATACTTATTGCATTTCAGGATGTAAAATAATAATAAAACATTTTATGAAGAAAAAAGAGATAAACAGAAATTGAATAGAAAGAACTGATATTGAATCAATCAGTCTTGATTGATCAACCTTCCATTATTACCCATTGAATGATATTAAGAAAATTACTTAATACTCTCTGTCTCTCTATTCCCCATCTGGATAGCAACACATTACTTATATGCGATTATTATGATCAAATAAGAAAATTCTCCAGTTAGAAAAATAATTTTTGGTTTATTCTCATTTTAAAATTAGTTGTCAGAGAGATCAGAGTCAACTAGGAAGATCGGCCTCTGCCTTGACTTCCCTCCCACAGAAAGCTCTGTTCTATACCATGGCGTCTTTTCATAACATTTTGCTTACTATCCCATAAGGACACGTACACATGGTTCTAGTTTTAGAGCTGTCTGTTCGAGTCACTTACTAGCATGTCTCCTTTAATTCTCACGCTTAGCTGAAGCAATGTGAGCTGGTTTATGTATATATTTGTCGCTCTCCCTTTTGTAAAAATCCCTCTGTCTTTTCTGCTCTCTCATTAGATTATAAGTGCTTTTGTAATCCCCCACAGTTCTATGTATAGTCAACTCTTGATTATCTGAGCTAATGGAGGGGAGCATTAGCATGGATGATATCAGAGGACAAATAAATTTCCCAGGGGTGTGCATCAATTCTATGAAAGCATCTGAGTCCCGGAGGCAGCAGAGTGAAATAAGCACAGAGCAGGAAGCATTTTGAATGAAAGAGTGAGATGTCACATTCTCACAGGGCCATGAACTGTTGCTGCAGCTGCTGGTGAAAATTCATTCCACCCTGGCCAGGCTGTCAAGGGCTCCTCAGTAGAGGGGCTCTGGGGCTCTGTGGGCATGAATTCTCTTCCACTGGACCTCTTGCTTTTGGCATCAGTGTTTGGCATGGCACAACACAGGGCCAGGACAATGAAAACGCAATGAAAGAGAAGTAATAGGGAGTTCTTGGCAGAGCAGTCCACAAAATCGAAGCCTTTGGAGGCAGGGGAATGGAAACTCTGTTAGTGAGGGTCTTGCCTTCAGGGGAGAGCATGGCAACCAGATGAAGTGTTCCTGTTCCTTCAACGCCAGCTGCCACCTCGTGCATTCCACATGACAAATGCTTTATCAGTGGTGGAGGAAGTTGAACAAGAAAGCAGGAAAGAAGAGAAAAGAGTGATTAATAAGTGACAGAAACTCTCTAAGTCATCCAGAAGCCATTTTTCAGGAATTCCACTTTCTGTGATCACCACAGATACTTTAGAAATAATTACGGGATGGTTTTCTGAGTTATCTGGTTGTACATTTTCTTTGTTACTTGAATCATGTCTACTCTTCTTTCTGTTCCTCTTGTGTCTTCTAATCCCCTCTCAAATTCATGATCTTTTTCTATAATCATTGGAGATATATATATATATATCTCCAATGTGAGAGTTATAGATATATATATCACAATGTATATGTGATATATACATATATAATCTACTATAATATATATAATATATTATATATATTCTCCTGCTGAGTGCAGTTAGTGTTACATGAGCATGTGTTTAAGGCTGACTACTTAGCATTAGAGCTCATCTCTGAAGAAAACTTATTATCCCTTCCTCAGAAGCCATTGACTTTCTGTAGATCTTTAGGAGTGGGGCTCTGTGAAATTTTTTCTCTGTTCATGTTGGCATGTTGACTGATATGGTCATTGCAGGTCTTGTGAAGGCAATTAAATTTTTGAGAGCTTATGGGAGTAACAGCCTTGTCATCTTAGTTGTCCCAGTCCCCCAGGTTCTTAAAATAGCTCCACCCTCTCTTCTGCAGTGTTCCTCCAGCCTTAGGTGTGAGGGCTGTGCTTTAGATGTCTCATTTAGGGTTGGCACACTATCATCGCTCGTTCTCTGTCTTTTGACTAGTGTGATTCTCTCTAATATTCTCCTTCTGTTACAAAGGAAGCTTCTTTGATGAGGGATGGAACCTTTACTTGAGTATGAAGATGTGTATTCAGAAACCAGCTCAAGCCAATATTAATTTAGCAACATGGTAGAGTAATTGGTTCTCCTCTAGGGCCTTTCTATGACCTTTCTAGCCCTGGTTAGGTTTACAGTATCAGACATGAGTTCCCTTCAATTGAGCATGATTTAGGTTCAATTAGATTGATGTCTTTCACATTCAATATATGAATCCCACTATTGCACCATTGAGGATGTCTTTTTGGTCTGGTCGTTGCTGTGGTTCTCAAGTTTTACAGCTAGATAAAGGAGTTGTACTGCTGATAATGTTTCCCCACTAGCATCTGGCATAACACCTTCCAACACTTTGAGAGATATCCCTCAGGGAAAGCTTTTAGGTCAGTGGCAGCTTGATTTCTCCTAATCTTGTGAACAAGGTATGTAGTATCTTCAACAATGGGGTCTTAATTCATGTTCTGACAGACAATAAAGAGCAATAGAATCAGCCTATATTGATTTTGTGGTTTCTTGACCCCCAATAACTTGAAGAGAATTATCCTTTGACTGGCACTGGGGCTTTTGTAGATAGTCTATGACTCCTGAGGGACTGTTAGCTCACCATGGGGATAACTCCATTAATATGTAATGACTTCTGGGAGGAGATTACCCTTTCCCAGGGATGAGCCCCCTTAGTGGTTGTCTAGTGCAGAGTGTTCTGCCCCAAAACATATACACACAAATAAAAACTGGACTCAGCAGGTTGTACTTATATCTTTGCCCATAAACATACGTGTATGTATATGTAATAATAATTATCCAAGTAAAAGAGGCTATCAACTTGAAAGTGGGGGGCAATGGAGTGATTGCAGGGAGGGTATCTAGGGACTATTGGAGGAAGGAAAAGGAAAGATAAATTGATATAATACTACTTCAATTGAAACATGTTTAAAAATTTGTATATATTATATGTGTGTGTGTGCTTTTATGTATGTGTCTAAATTAAAAGGTTTCTCTATGTCTTTTGTAAACATTCTTGGTTTGTACTGTTGACAAATACCTTCAAAACCAGATCTATTTGGTTATTTGACAGGGACATCAAGACATTACCATTCTTTGAACACAGACTATATTCTGTGATATACTTAGCCTTTTTAATCTTGGCAAGCCTAGTTAACCTTAGCATTACAGCAACCTCATGAAACCATTGTTATTACATTCATGTGATGCTTGCGGCAACAGAAGGTCAGCTTTGAAGTTTGATTCTTAGTGTCACTTTGCTAGTAAATATTAAACTGGACTTCAAGTCTTCTTTGTTTTCCTTAAAAGTGTTTAGCCTTCCTCTCACCTTATATTACATACTTCTTGATAATAATTTTAACTATAATTTATGGAATATTTCTAGTATGAGTATACTATACTAACATTCTTTCTCACTTAGGTAGATACTGTCATTTCACAGACAGATGTGGAGAAGAGGACCGAGGTCACTGGCATGTTATATTGAACAATTTGTCTTGACCTGTGCTCCTTGTGTTTCTCTATAGTGTGCTTCTTTCTTCAGGGTCACATTATTTACATAGGCCACATGTGCTTTTTTATAATTAACCCTAAAATTGTCTTTTCAGTGGTCATTAGAACATCATAATTTCTTTATTCCTGAGAAATAGTGCATTTCAATTGCAGAAGAATTGTTTATATATTTTTTTTGTTTTTGTTTTGTTTTGTTTTTTTAAGACAGGGTTTCTCTGTGTAGTTTTGGTGCCTGTCCTGGATCTTGCTCTGTAGAACAGGCTGGCCTCGAACTCACAGAGATCCTCCTGGCTCTGCCTCCCAAGTGCTGGGATTAAAGGCATGTGCCACCATCACCCGGCTTGTCTATATATCTTTATTCACATGAACATGTCCAAGTGTCACAGGGACCACCCTCTTATTCCAGAATCCAGATCCACACACTGTCAGAACCCATCTCTAAGGAGGCTAGGGAAAGGGAAAAAAAAAACCCTTTAACATTAACATAACATCACTTTGTATAAGATAGGCTTGAATACGAGTCCCTTCTATAAAACTGCTTTGTTTCTACCTTGTGGAAATCAAATCCAGACTTGAGAAAGCACATATGTCTTGTTGAGTATATTACTCAGTCTATGAAAGTAATGAGGCACTTTTGATCCAGTGAATGGTTGATTCACAGAATAGGGGAAGGAGTTAATGTCCTGAGGACATCAAGATGCTTTATATTTACTGGTGAATATGGATTTATTTCCTTCTTACACGTGTGTACCCCATCAAGGAATAGGCATAGGCCATGCCTTGTAAGAAATCCAAAAAGAGTTACCATCCCATCCCATGTGTAAAGAAAATCTGTCCAGGCAGTGTCTCTTTGGGTACATGAAAGAAGTTGACAACCTCTTCAGTGAGAAGATGCTTGGAGCACAGGCCAAAGGCAGGATTTGAGGTTCAATCATTTCTTTCCCAGGGTTACAACTACTCCTGCTATCTTGACCATTTGACTTCATGACACAGCTGACTACTGTCTCTGGTGGTTAAGGGGAGGGGTTGGATGAAAAGCTTTTTAATAATAATAAATTTAGGAGCTAGAGAAAAGACATGAGTCCCCTCTGTTCTGCAGGGTCTAGGTTGTAACCAACAGAGCTGTCCAAATTAATTCCTGTCCATTATTTTTCTGCAACACCTCATAGATCAGGACTCCATGTCACACATAAGTGCCACCTGAATAAAATTCCAGCCAGAATCATGAGACCTGCACGCTGAGTCCATCATCCATCCTTTTTAGGCCTGTCCTTCCATGAATGAAAAGGTAAGATTCAAAAAAGAAAGAAAGAAAACAAAATACAAACAGACTAGATTTCAGTGTATCTACTGCTTAACAACTCCATGATTCATGACTCCTTGATCCTTAAGCCCTTCAAGGTGCAGAAGCAAGTTGTCAGACAGAGAGACATATGGGTCTCAGACCTGTACTGAACAAGCCTGCAAGGAGCCCCAGGCTGCAGGGTTGGATCTTCTCCACTGTCCCTGAACACAGAGACGGGTCCTCTGACTTTCCTTCAAGGTCATCGGCTCTTCTTTGTACTCATGCATCCTTTCAGAATTTTCTGCTTTCTTTTTGATTTTACTGCTTTTCAATTTATTTATGTGTGACAGCCTCAATCATCCAGTGGTTATCAATTCAGTAAAATCTGTCTTGCAGAATGTCCATTTTATCATTCAAGCCTGAAATCTGTTCTGCAATCCTTTTATTTCCCTCCTGAATTGCTTTCAAAGCCCTCTAGGGAGCTGGCCTGCAAAAATAGAGAATTCTCACATTGTTTCCATGAAAGGTGCTATATAACCACACAGCAGGGTCATTGTTCCCTCTTCGCTTTCATTTTGGTCACCCTGACTGATCTGCTCTGCATTACAAGCACAGTGGCTTTTTCCATCTTAATTTTATCCACTGCTGTGGTTACTTTCTTTGGGAGACATCAGATAGGTGTTAAGTAAAAGACAGGAATGGGTGTTACAAGGGAGGTCTAGGCACCTCCCTTCCCTCATTACTGGTTTCTAACATTGACCTTTTAACTGAAACAGGCCTTGTTGCCCTGGTTCCTTCCTGGATGCAATTCAATTTCCCAAGTACTTTCTGCTTTGTGCACAGAACTATCCTCACCCAATCAAAGCAAACTACAAAATTAAATTAATTTAACTTGTTCATCTAGCTTTTTAATGTAATATTTTGACAGATATGCATAAACTGAACTTCCTAAATTTTGCATAAGGGAATAAAATTGATGGATTCAAATTCATTTCTGTTGGTGAAATGTGGAGATTTGTAATCCATCAGCTCTTCTCCCTAGTGCACCATCAAGACAGCTCACACTGCCTTCAGTTGGCAGTGAGTGCAAACACCAGCGCTTCACTAATAGTGGCTGCAGAACATGAACTAGCAAAAGCCACTTGTAAATGAAGATGTGACATGAAGTCAATGTTTAAAAAACAAACCACAGCAAGGAAAAGTGGGCGATAAGAGAAATAATGTTTTCAAAGCCAAGAAGTGGGATTTAACTATTAAAAACAAAACAATAAAGATCTCACTGAAGAATGTCTCTGTGGCTGTGGGGGTGGTGTATATGGATCTGTCCAGATGTTGGCTTTGTGTATACTATTTGTGTTTGGGTTGAATGTGTGTATGTAGATTTTTCTCCTTTTTTTTTTTTCCTAGAGGATTTTCTGGTAAAATTAATTGAAGTAGACTGTGCATAGAATGCCGAACCATAAAATAATGAATAAGAAATGACAGAGCCATGCTGAGGGAGGGGCAATTTCAATAAATACAGCATTTATCAAGATAGATCAAGTTATTCAAATGCACGATGTCTGATTTGTAAGAATAAAAATCGAGCATGGTGTGAAAGAATATGAAAAGTGGCAAAGCAGTTATTTCTAGCCTTTGATAATGTGTATTCTGTCATGCTGAGCAGGGAAATGAAGCTTCTTATTTGAAGAACTTTTGGTGGAAGACCGTTTTCTCAGCCAGAAAAGTGTCTTCAGGTGAATGTGCATGCACTAGTGGCATTTGAGTTAGGTTTGAAAGATAATAAGGTGTGTGTGTGTGTGTGTGTGTGTGTGTGTGTGTGTGTGTGTATACAGTGGGCACATATCTATATTGAAACATTGTATATCATATATATTTATGAATAACTGTATGTATACATATACACATATATTACGCTTCTCAGATTGATCTCAAACTCCAAGACTTAAGTGATCATTTCTTTTCATTTATACAAGTAATAGGGACTCTTGACAAATGCCACCATGTCTAGCTTTCTATAAATGTTTCCATATCATATCAGTTATGAGCCTAAGCATTCAAGCTATTTTTACCTACAAAACAGTTCACAGGAATTAGGTCAGTAATGTACACACAGTAATGTACACCACTATTCTCCAATGTTTATCATTTCATGTATAAGTATTTCAGTATTAGGCAGAGTAATAAAAGAAGTAATGTAAAATAATAAAGGTTTGTGGCTATTTCACCTAATCAGAAATGCTTTATTTAGCATTAGGGTGTGTTGACCCTTTGGGGAAATATGAAGAGAAGTCTTTTCTTTTGTGCATGTCCCTCACAGTTATGTTTGGTAAAAAGTGAAATGCACTGACTGTAGGAAGCATCTTCATTTCAGTGAGGTTGAAATGTAGCAAAAACAGTGCACTTTACAGTTTATAAAATGAAGCTTTGTGGAGATCTTATCGCGACAAGTCATGTCATTTTATAAAAAGTGAGTGTAAAGTAAAGAACACTTCTTAATAATGCAGCTTGGCTCTCAGCTTGGCCATCTGCTCAGTGTTCTCAGGATGCCCTAAAACCCTGCCCTGTGCCATTCTCCCCTTTGCTTTACTTATTCATAAGTTAATAAACTCTTCTGATACAAACAAGCAGTCAGGTGTGTGTGTGTGTGTGTGTGTGTGTGTGTGTGTGAGAGAGAGAGAGAGAGAGAGAGAGAGAGAGAGAGAGAGAGAGAGAGAGAGAGGAGGGAGAGAGAGACAGATAGACAGAGACAGAAAGGAGAGAGGTTTGGATAGAATTCTGTAATGTCAGTGCTGGGACAACAACATTAAATGCAAAAGGTCAATATGACTTAATATTATCAATATTTTTTTAGTTCTAAAAAATTTAAACTTTTAAATTCCATTTATAAAACAATCATTTTTTCATGTTTTACACTTGATACTAAATATTTTTGAGAATTTAATTTGTATTGATAATCATGTGCTATGCAAGGGATTCAGCAAATCATGCTGTAACTTCAAGGATAATTATTTAAACGATCACACTTTCACAGTCCTGACAAGTGAAATAAAGAGTGGTGCATCTTGTTTACGTACGTGTTCAGGAGAGTTTAGATTGCTTTAAAGAAGAGTGTTACTAATCTGTCATGTAAAGGAGGAAAGCTGGGTAGGGGGAAAGTTGGGTTGGGGTTCTGTCTTTAGGAAAAGAACCTCAAGTACACTCACCTAGAAGCAGGAAGCACCCTTGGATTATAAACAGAGAGACATGTAACAGAGATTTGACCCTCGGCATCTGACTGAGAATGGAAAAGGAAAGAACCGAAGACCAGATAGTGCTTTTTATAACATGAGGCCCAAACAACCATGTCTATGCAAATATAGTGCTTTTTTTGAACAGAGAAATGAGAATGATAATTGATTTAGGATATTTTGTATTGAGTTTATTGTCTGATTATCCACAACCCTTGTCTCAGTGGCCCAGGATGTTCTACTTCAGTAGGTTAAGACAGTTACATCAAAAAAAAAAAAAAAACCTAGCAGACCACTACAGCATCCAGAAGCGTTGGGACAAAACTGGAGAAACAAACACTAAAACCTTCAGGACAACACAATGAAGAAAAAAACAAAGGAGGAGCAAGGCTTGTCTGAGGCTGAGAGAGCTAGAGCAACACGAGCTATAGTTGTGATGTGTGGTTTCCTTCCATTTCTCTAGGCCTACTTGTAGGTAGAGCAGGTGGTATAAAGTAATAAAGACTAATACTATGGAGTACTAGCAGTCTAAGTTTGTGTTGGCCAAAAGGTAGCCACTAACCACATGTGCTTATTGAACATATACCAAATTTGAGATGAGGTGAATATATAGAATGGAGTTTAAAAATAATTGACAAAACAAATGAGAAGTGGGATGTCCTTTTCATACTGAGATTGGTTGCATTTTCAGAGGATAATATTTGGGATTTATGGGGTTAAATAAAAATGTTAGTAGCATTAATTTCATGCCATTTTTCATCATTTTAGTTTTTTAGTGTGGCTGTTAGAAAATTTGAAGAATAGATGTGTCTTGTATTATGCCTTTATGGAAAGATACTGGTCATCAGCTTGCTATATTAAAGAGTTCTATATCCACAGACTCAACTGTGAATCAAAACTGCTTTTTAGATATAATATTATTACTAAAAATACACAGGATTTCTTCTCATTATTCTCTCAACAATAAAGTATATTCGTTGTTGAATTTGAAGTTGTATTTGAAATAAAGCCCAAAACAGTTTCTGGTGTGTTGCATGGGAGACATAGTACAGATGGGAAACGTTACAATGACTCTAGCATCTCGGATCCAGTAACTGAAGAGCAACAGAGGTGTTGCTAAGACAGGGGAAATGGAGACAGGTAGGGAAATAAGGAGTCTGGTTTCCTGTGTGTCAAATCACAGGCGTTTATGGGGCATCTAAATGAATTGTTCAGATGCCAACTGAGCAGTAGTTCAAGTGTAAAATACCGACCAGGCTTCTTAAATATAAAAAGATATAGCATTAAACAAGGCTGTTAAAGAATGGGACTAGATCAAATTGCTTAGCGATTAAAGGATGACGAATTGAAGATTGAGCCTGTGTTACCTAGCCTGTGAATGCTAGAAGGATGAACATCTGGCATGAGAAGCTGAGAGTAAGAACTCAGTTAGAGATCAACTCACAGAGCCAAGCAGAGCTAAAACAGACTTCCAAAACAATGAACCAATAAGAGCTGTCAGAGATCAACTCACAGAGCCAAGCAGAGCTAAAACAGACTTCCAAACCAATGAACCAATAGCTGCTAGTTGAAGAAGTAAATTGAGAAATGAAAATGATCAATGTGCCGGCAATATAGGACTTCTTTTAAGTTATTGAGTGTGATAAGAAAACCTTCTTTGGAAAGTTGACAAAACCCTTACGGAAGTGGCCTCTAAAGGAAAGACAGGTGGGGGAGTATGGAAAAGAGGAGACAGAATTATAACAAATGACCTAAAATGTTTTTCTTAAAAGAAATCAGGACCCAAACAGAAGAGGAACGGGATGTTGGGAGTGCTTTTATTATCTTTAAAGGTATGAGATTTTATTTCCTTTAGAATGTTGCCAAAGATAATCCTACCCAGACATAAAATTTCTTTATTATCAATGTAGTTAGACAATATAGAGAAAAAAGTTCTTAAGTAGAAGAACAAATCAAGATGAAACACAGTGTGCTGACAGTTCCTAGTAAACACTGATGAGCAGCAAGGGTCACCAGTCAATGGATATAGAATTGTGGATTTCTCTTGTGATGGCCTTTTGTTTTATTTGATTTTATTTACTTTTTAGAGGCAAATTGGATATGCAAGTTTAAGGGTGTTGGAATAAAAAAAAGACAATAGTCTTAGTAACTTATGTACATTGGGAACAATGATTAGTACTACAAAGTGAAATATTATTATACAGGCACATGTATTAGCATAGCTGAAAATGCTATGTATCATCCCATCGATAGGAACTGGATTTGTACGGTAGTGAATTAATGTCAATTAATGATATCTAATTTGAATACTCTTTCTACACAGTTTTCTAGCAAAAAGAAATGCACTGTTAAAATCAAGTCAATAGTCTAAAATGAAGGATGATGACACAGTTAAGAGGTATATCATGTTTCTAATATTTCAAGTAAATGTTTGAGAAATATAAACTGCCTATTGATTGCACAGAAATCTTCCAGTAAAGTCATAATGTTATACTTGCTGTTTCCATGTGCCCAAGCCAGGAACCACAAAGTGACAGTGTTCAAATTAGTAGAAAATCTAGTTAAAAAATAATTTTGTCCCTTCATTGAGCAGATATGATTTGAAGAATAATTAATAAGATGGCAAAGGAGTCAATGATCAGCAATAAAAATAACCTCAGGGGCCAAAGCACTAGCTCAGATGGCAGAGTGCTGATAGCATGCACAATGCCCTTGGTCCAACCTGTAGCATCACATAAACCAGGTATAGTAGTAGATGCCTGAGGATCTGAAGCTGAAGGTCGTCCTCAGCTATATAGGCAACTTGATGCAACACAGGATACAGGAGACTCAATTTTAGAGACAACAAGGAAAAAAAACCAAAACTCATACTTCATTGAAAAATAATCCACACAAATGGATGAAATCTCTTTTGAAAGGGTAATGCAGACTGAAAACTCTACAGGAACTGTTACTTTGAAGATTCCTGATACTAAACATGAAGAATGTCTGTAATTGAAATCCTTGTTTTCTCCCCAGAAGCTTTTAACTTTCTGTATCTTTGCCTCTGTTACAGATGGGACATCAGCTGTGGACAACTGGAAATTCCGGCTTATCATTAACTATAAAACTGTGCGAGGTCCAGATGTTTCAGCAATGTGTTACCTCTTTCTCCTTAGCTCCTCCCCCTCCATCCCCATCTTTCTTTGCTTCTTTTTTTTTTTGTGATACTGGGGACTTCATCACAGAATTACATTGCATTATTTTTAATCTATAAGTGTTTAATTTTTTTCAAAAGCTCCACAAGTCAGTACATGCATTTAATAGCGTTAAAAATAAAAATAATTCCAAGTGCTTCTTTTAATCCATTGTACCCAGTACAAGTTTGAGCATCTTACCCTAGACACTTATCCAGATATTAATTAATGCAGTTTTAAACCAGATTTTAAATTTTAAATTGTTATTATTTTGTATTTGAGTACAAGAATGCATGTTCCATGGTATCTGTGTGGATATCAGAGGAAAACATTAGGGAGTTGATTCTCTCTCCTTTGACCATGTATGTTCTAGTTATTAAACTTAGGATGTCAGGCTTCCCCAGCAAGTGCCTTTTCATGTAGTATACATCTTACTGGCCCAAGTTGTGGTTTGTTTGGAAAGTATACTCATAAATAAAACTTTAGCTCATTCACAAGAATATCAGAATCCTCATTTTGACTACTGCTAGACTATAATTTAGCTTATGTCATTATTTATTCATTAAGTCTTTTTATACATTCAAACCAGGGCCATTAAATTGATGCGTATCTATCTTTGCTCTATGTCTTTGGCCTACTTGCATGGAATGGCTTTCCTTTATATTCATGTGAGTTCCCAACTTACTCATAATTAGATATGATCATGGCATAGCTATGAATTCACATTAGCACATCTATTCTGTTTATTATACACTGATATTGTTACATACATATAATTATAGTTGAAGATAGATAATGTTACTAGGAATGTAACAGGTTTAACAAACTCTTGCTTTGTTAAAGAGAATCTTGATCATAAATGGTGCACATAACATAGTTTAGCAATCAGTTGGATTGGACTAATGCTAATATTTTTATTTCTTATTTAGTTTTTTTTGTGTATATTATGACCTGTTATATAGTTTGTGAGTTGGAACAGTACTGGCCACATTTCCTGTAGCCTATCATAGAAATGAAATTCAATAACCTACCCTTCAAGGTCAAAGGATAAATCTAGGTGATGTAATTCCTTGTAGATTAAAAAAACAAGAAGCAAAAACCAAAACAAAATAAACAAACAAAATTCCTTTCTTCTTCCACTAAAATCATTAGAAACAACCTAGATAGTGAACTCCTAGACCATGTATCTGAGGGTTAAAACCTAATTCTTAACCATTACATATTTTTAGAGCTCAGTTTAAATTAAATTTTAGGTTATCATTAGCAATGAATAGCTATTCTTAGATTTCTTTCATAGTCTCTTGTTTTGATGACCTTTTTGTACTTCAATCCTTTGCCTAATTGTATTCAGTTAGAAAATATGGTAATTTAGAATAACTTCTCAGTAATTCTGCAAATGAAAAGGAAGTTTATAAAAGGCAGATTTTGAAAATGAATCAATTTGATTCCAAAGCGGATATTAACATATATTAATACAGGGAAAAGAGCAAGATGCATCTTAAGGTTATAAAGGGTCATCAGATTGACCTACATGAGCTCACAGAAGTTACACGTTTCTGAAGGCCAAGGAACTGTTCCATGACCTTGAAGGGTATATTAGTATTTCTATTTAAGTCATTGCATTTTCAAACATTGGAACTGCTCAGGTTTGGTTCACTGCACAAACCAATCACTTAGAATGTTAAAGAGCATGACTCTGGGCTCCTGGAGACAGCTCTTCTGTAATTGAGCTCTCGTTTGCATGGCCTGTCTACCTTCCCTGCTAATGTTTTTTCCTTTGATGGTTCTTCTTCTTTTTTTTTCTTCTTGTCAGCCCACATTATGAATGCAGCAGATGGAACAAACAGCAACCTTCCACTGGAAATTGTCTCCCAAGAACTCATTTAAAACACAAGCTGAGGTTCTCAAGCTCAAGTCTGAGAAAATGTCAGAGCATTTTACAGATGAAGTGAATGTTAAATGTACACAGCAATGGCGTGCGTGTGTGTGTGTGTGTGTGTGTGTGTGTGTGTGTGTGTGTGTGTGGTGTGTGTGTGTGTGTGTGTGTAAGGACCATAGCAGCAGTCACACTTTGGTAAATTCTCTCGAACTTTTCTGGGGTTGAAGGAAGACACATGTATTTAGAAAAGAAACTATGCGTGTGTTTTTTATGACTGGTGAACTCTGAGAACCATCTGACTAGTCCCATTTGATCAAATGAAAACAGTTTAGAATGTATTTAGCTTGTTTTAGGTCATGCAACTAGACGGCAGTGAAGTGGCATGTGAAGGCAATAATTCCTGATGTTAGGTGCTGTCTTTGCAATGTTTTGAAACTAATGTTTGAGAGGTGTTCTCCCACAAAACTTCAGATATAAATATTCCCTGAATGTCAATTTAGGTGCTATAGATAGTAAAATGCCTCTTTCTTAAGTGACCAATTTCATTGAACACAATACAATGTAATATAGTTTCATTTAGAAAATTTTCCGTATTTTGTACAAAGGAGGAAGGATGGATTTTGTGCTGACTGATAAATCAGGGGAGGTTCAAACAGTCTCTCCCTATAAGAGAATTTCAGAAAGCAGAACAATCAGTAGTGTAAGTCCAATCACTTTGAAGCCTAAGATACAGCAAAAATATCTTGCTAAGAATTTGAACCAAATCAATTTCAACAGCATTATTCATAGCAAATCTTCGCTGCCGATTGTTCACATGAAAATGGTCCCACAATTGCAATGACTCATCTTCTTTACATTGGAAGAATTTACAACAGCAACAAAACGACATGAAAATGGAGATGGTTTAAGGGCTGGCACTTAGCCTTTGTTTACAGAACCCTTTCTACTCTGCCTGAGGCTGATCTCTCAGTGCTGGGCACTCACGTGGATGTTCTCAACAATGGCAGTTGAACCTTATACTTTCCTTTAAATTTTGTTTTCTTACTTGTGTTTATATTATTGTAAGTGTTAGGGTTGTACGTGTTTTGAATGTTTCATATTTGCTTTAATAATGCTTTGGCAAAAAGAGTACAATTTCACTATAAATGCAAGTGGCCAATGTGGAGATATTTACAGAATTATTTTACCTTGATTTATCCTTGTACTTTTTACTTTCTTCAAATAGACCATTTCAATAACCGTATGGAAAACAACAGGTCAGTTCAAGTATTAATAATTAAAAATTAACAAATTCTCAGCATTGCTGATCCAAAAGCTATGAGCGGTTTGACTCTCCGTGCATTGTTATGGATTTCTATGAGCTGACACATTTATTACTATGGAGGAAAACAACTTATAAACTCAAATTCAGATTGCTTTATCTCCAGGTGAAACACTTCATGAGGAGTTGAAAGAGAAGGGCATAATGATAAAAATGACAGAAAATTGAAAAGAGATTAAATGACATGTAAATGACTCTGCATGTATTTCTAAAGACTTTGATTATTATTTTCAGTATGACCGGTAAAAAAAAAAATTAAGAGTTCAGTTGAATACTGTGGGTTTGAATATCATATACATAACACTCATATTGAAGAATAGAAAATGAATAAAAAATTAAATATCATGAGACTAAAAGCTGATTTAATTTTAAGAGGTACTGGAGGACAGAAAGAAAAAACGATGTTCTTTTTAAAAGGTAGAGTTTTGAATTGCTAATTTAGAATATAGGAAGAGTATTCATGAATTAAAGAATTAAAGTTTGACAAACTGTATTTGTATATACATATATCCATATTGCTAACTTATGTGTTCTATTTATTCAAAATAATAACATAAGGAAAATGTGTACTTTTCATTTAAATGAAGGGAGACATTTCCATGTGATGAACTTCTATGTTTTGGGGGACTTCAATAAGACTTTATTTGATTGGAATTGACAAAATGTCTGTAAGGCATCCCATCGAACACCCAGCCAATGCCTGGCAGTGCTACTACTTATGGAGCAAAGTCTTCATGAACATTGAATGTGCTGTCCCCAAAAGTGCTGCAGTTTAAGATAAAAGTAAACAGAGACAAGTAATTGATGAAGTAGCTTTTTCTTCTCTATGTCTGCAGATGTCTTTTCTTTTGGATTTGAAATATTTAGCACACAATGAATGCCTCTCTTTCAGAGTTTAAAAGCCTCAAGGATTAGCATTAGATCTTATTCATTTCTCCACTGTATGCTTAGTAGAAGAGAGCCCTCCACATGCATTTATTGAATATATGTGAAGACAGATGAGTAAATAAATTATTAATTAATATTCTCATTTCTCCAAAATTGTACATGAAAATTTTATTAATGTATTTTAATTCTGTGGTTTTTCTCCTGATAAAACAGACTTATAAGGTTGATCAACACAAAATGATTATTTCTGAAATTTTGGGAATGTTTTCTCCTTCAGAGTAAATAAGAAAGAGAGGTGGATAATGTATGGTCACATCCAAATTTTCAAGGGAATTCATATTGGTCCTGTTTGCTTTCCCTGATAGTTCTGCTTTGATACCCAGAACTCCAGTCTCTCATCTAAAGCAGAAAGGAGAATTGCACCAAAGCTAGAGAGAAGGAAAGGTACATAAGGAGCAGTCAGATTCTGTGAAATAAAGTTGAGCTAAGTTAATGCATGAGAGTTCACATTGTATATGCTGACAGTTCATCTTTGAAATGCTTCTTAGTCTCTCTGCTTGTCCTAGACAGTCTCATTTGCTCTGAAAGCTTCAACTGATGTCTTAACAACACCTAATTCCTCATTCTTAAGTCTCAAATTTTCTGCTACATCTTTTTCTCACATATCCAACCATCAGTTAGTATTTCTCCTCAGGTGATAGACTTCTCAATCCCATAATTTCCAAGATTAAATTCAGCCATTTCACAGTGAAATGTTTGTCATCTGTACATAGTTTTAATTTGATTTGTAGTGCGTTGATCTATCAATTTAAGCAAACTGGAAGCTTGGTTCTAAACTGGAAATGCTTCAATACCCTCTCCAATCACCTCATCAAATATGCTCACTTAGCTTTTGCCTATGTTTCTAAATTTTACCTTTTGTTTCAACTGAGATCTACATTTTAGAACCTCACTGCTTTACCCTTCTACTGCATATCATCTAAACTGTTCTTTCAAACATATTTCCTCGCTGGCTATTCTTCTTAGGTTTCCCAGCTTGACACAGGGCAGGAAGAGAGAACTTCAATTGAGAAAATATATACATCAGATTGGCCTGTGGGAACTTTCTTGATTAATGGTTGATGTGGGAGGACCTAGGTCCATGGTAGGCAGTGCTATCCTTCAATATACAGTTTTGGGTTGTATAGGAAGGCAAGCTGAGCAAGCCTGGGAAGCAAGTCAGTAAAGTTCCATTTCTCCCTGGTTTCCTCTTGAGTTCTTGACTCCAGGTATCTCTACTGCCTGAGGTCCTACCTTGGCTTCCCCTGATAATGGACTGTGAAGTGTACAGTGAAATAAACTCTTTCCTCCTCATGTTGCCTTGGGTCATGGTAGTTATCAAAGCAGCTGAAACCAAACCAGCACACTGCTATCCTTCTATTCTTCTGTTTTTTGCCTGAAATATAAAGCTATCTCTATTACCCATCCATTCAGTTTAGTCACTGACTCCATTTCACCCATCTATGAAGCTCACAGTGCCTCTAACATAGAGCATGCTACTTGGTATCTAAAGTCCTTGCTTTTACTGCACATTCATTTCTCACTCCTTCAGATTTCTCACAATTTTTATACACTGAGAAAAAGAACACTGTAATTCACTCTCAAGAAACACAGCGATGTTACGGATCTGTTCTCAGCATGACTCATGCCTGGTGTCTTTGCTTTCTCTTACTACCACCATCCTGTGGCAAAAATGTTATACTTCCAATTAAAAAAACCTACATTTTCATGTAACATTTAGTAGCATTTTAGTGTTTACATCACTAGAACAAAGTATCCAAGTTGCACTTGATAGTTTGCAAGTCATTTTCACTTAATTGTCATGTATTCAATGTCATAGGATTCCAACACGGGGCAAGAAAGCCCTATATTCAGTGAATGCCACAGTATGAATTCCATGGGACAAAGACTGTTCATTGACTGTATAGCCTAGAAAGTACACACACACACACACACACACACACACACACACACACACACACAAAGAGAGGGAGAAAGAGACAGAGAGAGACACAGAGTTTTGTTGGGTAATAGGAAAACAGAAATAAAATACAATCTGTTATAAGTCACTTTCTGTGAATATGTGAAATATAAAGGAAATGCATGGCTATACCCACCAAAGCATTATATACAAGACTACTGGAACTGCTTATAGGTTTATGTCTAAGTTGGAGAGACCAAGATGAATTTGAAATTATTTTAGTTTTTAATGGCTAGGAAGCTTGTATTGTTGAAACTATTAATGTGGCCTTCTGGATAACTCATAATTTCATTTTAGAAGGAAAAAGATAGCATGTAGAGTAAAATTCTATGATCTCACATTACATGGACAGGGAAAAGGATGAAAAATAGACAAAGTCAATGAAAGAATGAGTGAGTACTTGAGAAACATGGATTTAGCATTTGTCAAATACCAGTGTTAGCTAAAACTATAAAGCGCTCTGGAACTGTGATTACAGGGTATTTGGAATACTCTTTCTTAGTTGGTGATTTACAGGCAGAGTCTCTTAAACACTTTCATGGTTCAGAAGCTTTGAAAAGGCTCTTGGCCACAGGAGAAGAGGGCTCACTTTTATGATCATTTTACTGTTAAGTTGGAAGGCTTGTATTTACATAAAGTTTTTCTCAGGAAGATGCTAATAGGAACCAAGATGTAAATACGAGAAGGTTGCTGCTCCTGATATTTTTTCTGTGGTTCCCCTTGATAGGAAAATCCTATGTACATATTCAATAGATGAGCTTCACTTGCTCTCAGCTCAATATTCAACTAATTAATGTCATTCAAGCATTAAATGCTTGGCATCGACATTTGATCGAATTTCAAATCCCCTCTTTGAATGAATTGTACCTTAAAAAGAATTTGTTTTGTATTTTATTTTTTCCTAGAGTTTGTCTACTTTTAATCCCCACACACTTAAAGGAGGCTTTAACTCCTCTTTTGGAATAAATTGAAGCACCTGCAACTGTGAAAAATAGATCCCCACCCCCTTTGCCTACTGCTATGTATTTGTTGGTGTGTGTGCTTCTGAGTGGCGTACACGGGGGAGGGTTAATTCATCAGTGTGTACAGATATTGATTGTAAAAAGTTATTCTATTAACTAAGTGGCTCTGGATGATATTAAGAGAAAATAGAAAGTCCCATCTAACATCAAGTAGGCAAGAAGTCACCTAGAAATGCCTTAATCAGTTGATGGATCGAGATCTTGAAGTTTTAATCCTTCACTGTGTTGACTAAGAGAATGAAAAAGGCAAATTTTTCATCTAAAAGATGCACACCAGATTTCACTTCAAGTTTTAGGTGAAAAGAATAATCACAGAAAATGCCTTTTAATGGAAGGCTTTTTGTTCTTCTTGGATTCATCTTTGTGCTACTTGTGGCAATTTTTTTATTTTCCAAAAATGTCATAGTAGCAGCTCTTATTTTGCATATTCTTAAAATGGAATGTGTTTCTTACCTACCAGGAAGGAGAGTATAATCAGCCTGCTCTAGGTTTATGATGAGCTCGTAACTACTCTGTAAATGACAGCCATTCAGAGGCTACATTTTATAAATAAAAATTTACTTTGACAGATGTTAGCATAGTAAGGGAGACTTTACTAAAAACTGTTACAGTAGGAGTGAGAAAAGGCAAGGATGTATGTGAGTGTGAATACAGCAAGACAAGTGGGGATTTGCAGGTGATAAAAAAGTGAGGGGTAAGGAAGTGAAAAACTGATAAAAGAATATACTGTATGGGGCTCCTCATGAAACTGTCCTAACAGCAGTCTTGCTCAGAGACACAAGGAGAAGCAATATGCATGTTGGATGGCCACTGTTACTGCTGATGACATTGTAAGCCAACTTTAAGACACAACCATTGAGTTAGCATTCTTTAGCCTTCACATCTTATCTGAAGCCCCAGGGCACTATGAATTGGAAGACATGTGTCCAAATTCTTGAGTACAGAACACACAATCTGTCTTATTCCTCAAAATATGAAATGGCTCCTTATGCAACAACATTAATCAGAAAAACTAGCCCCTGCTATTCTGGTTGAAGGTGTATCATCTTTTCCTGGGTAGTGATAAACCATTGCCAGCAATTCTTCTTGATTCCACTGATACTCTCTTGGTCTTCTCTACTAAGTGACACCCAGAGGTAGATGATACTCCCCTTCTGAAAAGGCCTGATCTCTTTCACAAAACACCAAACAGTCATTGTGTTAGAGGCCTAGATGCTCCCTTCACCTGCTCCCAGGACGCTCCCAATGGCCCTGTGCTTCCTTTTCCACAGAGGAGGCTTCATCTGGAAGAGTGTACATCCATTTATCAATCTACTTATTACCTGTCTTCTTCCACATGTCAGAGTCCTTTTGGAGCTTATGTAGATTTTCTTCCAGAAAGAAATTTGTTGTGTTCAGAGCATCAAAACTGACAAAGCACTCCGGCAAAGTGACTTTTCAGTAAATATTTCATGACCGAATTAATTTGGACTCTAGGACTAATTTTAAAGATCTATACTGTATATGGTTGAAGTAAGAATTCATCCTGAATGTTCACAACATTAGATAAAATTTTAGTTTTATTTGGTGTCTTTGTCAACTGTAATTTCTTACAGAGTTGGAGAAAATGGAGATGTGAATATTGACTTTTTATTTAATTCCATTTTACATTGTATCTGTAGAAAAATATGGAAGAAAGCTAACCCTGACAGGAAGACATGCTGGAAGAAGTTGTGGAATGAGGGAGCACTAGCAGGAGAGAAGTCTTGGTGACATCACCTAGCAAAGAAGGTCTACCTCCTGTCTAGAAAGGGGACCTGTAAGGTAAGGAATGGGAAGGAGATAGAGCATTATAGTAATCAAACACTTACTATAAAGGCATGAAGTTGTCAAAGAACAAACTAAGCAAGCTAAAAGAAAAAATACACAATGTAGGAATGTTGAAATGAAAGTGTGAATCTTGGAAAGGAGGGAGAGGGAGAGAAAGTGAGAAAAAGAATAAGCCAACATGGTCTTAGTGTCTCTCTCCTAGGCCCACTGAGTCCTGGGATTACAAGCACAGGGTACCATACAGGATTTCTACTTGAAAGTCTAGAAGGAAATTGAAATGAAAATACTGAAGTAATACTAATAAAATAATAAAACAGGATTTTAAAGATGACTCTTAAAAACACTAACCTGGAAGCTATAATATATACTGCATCAGGATCTGATGCAGGCCCTGTGTTTACTGCTTCCCCTCTGGCTCTAGGACTCTTCCCCCTCCTCTTCCACAGTGTTCACTGGGCTCTGAGGGGAGGAGTTTGATGGAAATGTACCATTTAAGACTGAGTGTTCCGAGGTCTCTCACTCTCTGCACAATGTCTGGCTGCGGGTCACTGTATTTGTTCCCAGCTGCTGCAGGGGGAAGTTTCTCTGATGATGGCTAAACAAAGCACTGATCTATGAGTACAGCAAATGTCATTTGAAGTCATTTTATCACTACATGTCTTTCTTTTTGTTTAGACCAGTATTATTTAATTTTCTTCTAGGTCCCTGGGATATCTCCTCTCAGGTTCTTGGTCACCCAAGCAGTGCTGGGTATGCGTTCTGTCTCATGAGTGGGCCTTACGTCAAATCAGTTATTGGTTGGTTGCTCCCACAAGCTTTGTACCACCATTGCCCTAACGTATAGTACAGGCAGCACACCATTGTAGATAAAGGGTTTGTGTCTGGCTTGTTATTGATGTTACTCCTTTGATAACATGCAGAGTACTTTCCTATACCAAAGATGCTGGAACATATGATTGAAGGCTTTAAGTAGGCACCAGCTTGATATCTCCATGTTCAATATAGGTGTTGTCTTCAGCAATGGGGCCTTGATGTCAGTTTGTGGAGAGCAACCCATAGTCTTGACAATAGTCTGGGCTGTTTGGGGACTCTTTTGGGGCCCCTTTAGCCAATAACTTAGTCAAATATATCCCAGTCCTGGTACTGGAAACTTCATTGGATAACCAGAGATGACTGCTTGGGATTCTTTCTCCCCCATTATTTGGTGATTTTACTAGATTGCCTTAATATATATATTAGTAAGTTTCTACTATATCAGGTCTCCATACTACCCCTTCAATGTCCATGAGTGAGAAAACAAGTGAGTCTCTGATTTTTGTGCCTTCTTATACCTGTAGGTAGAGGGAAATCAGTTTTCTCCAATAGAGTGATAGTGGATGTATCAACTACTATAGGATAGGCTTTGTGTTCAGGAATTTGACCAACATATAATGGACTCCACAGGGTTTGTGTGTGTGTGTGTGTGTGTGTGTGTGTGCACGCGCGTGTGTGCTTTTATTTAGTTACAGCTTTGCATTTCATTTTTTTATGGACATGTTTTTATTTTGTTTTCTTGTTTAGGAAGTTGCATGGAGTTTTTGTTTGTTTTTGAGAAAAAAACTTAAAGGTGAGTGGGTAAGGAGGAGTAAAGGATCTGGAAAGACTTGAAGAAAGAGAAGAATTAGATCGAATATATTTATATTGAAAATAGTTTTAAATAATAAAAATTAAAATACAATGAAGATGATGATGATGATAAAAGAATTACTATTCTTGAAGATCGGGGTTCAGTTCCTAGCACCCAGATGGTTGGTTTCAGCAATCATTAACTCAATACTGCAAATTAGTTCCCAGGCATTTGGCACCTTCTTGTGACCTCCACAGGGACAACATGCATGTGGTGTACATACATACATGCAGGCAAAACACTTTCACAGAAAAAGTAATAAGATCAATAAAATCTATAGAACCATTTTAAAAAATAATGAATAATGTTGAGCTGGGAGTTGACTGTGGGCAAATTACCTTCCAAGTGAGCATGAAGACTGAAGTTGGATTCCCTAGAACATACATACAAACCAGATGTGGCAGTTGCCTTGTAAGGCCAGTGTTGGGGTGTCACAGATAGGAAGATCTCTGGAATTTTCTGTTGAACAAATGCAGCTGAGTAGGTGAGCTCTAAATTCAGTGAGAGACCCTGCCTCAAAACATAAGGCAAAGAAAAAGAGAAGAAGACATCATCTGATGTTACCTTTGAACTTTACATGCTTATGCATACATATGCAAGCTCGCTGATACATACATGTGAACACACACAAGTAAACTCACACACACACACACATACAAGAATAAGATAGTTGTTTGTCATTTATTATTTGCTAAATAAATGGTAACAATCACTGTCTTTAACAAAAAAGAAATATAGACATTGGACAAATAGTATAGCTGCCTGCTATTCTGAAAACCAGACCTACATACCTCATCACCCCAAGTAGTTTCCATACATTTTATTAAGACTGTACAATGTTATTTAACCACACTTTTGCATGAAAAAAATTATATAAACCTATAACCTATAACAACACTCTAGTATAAAACTGTAGTCTATAACCTGAGGCTGGTGTGTTTGTTAATCATCCACTGTGGATTATTAATCCCTTTCTCTCTTAAAGCAATAAATGTTTAATGTAGGTTATTTTATATAAGAACAGTATTTTCATATGAATTCTTCCAAATTTGTGGTTAATTGGAAAACTGGATAGTGACGTCATTCCTTATTTAGCATTACTGGATTGAATTCCACATATACTGACCACTGCCCAGAAAGTACATATGCCTGTGACAATGATTGTGATGCTTTTTGAACCTGTCCCAGGCAGATATATTGCTAATAGTTTATGTATGTCATCTCATTAATTTTTACAACAGATTTGCAGTAAATACAACTACATTCTACCTTTCGTAGGTGGGAAAAGCAGAACACTAAGTCGCTTACTCAGTGTAGCAGTTAGTTTTTTTCCATCATCATGACAAAAGGCCAGTGACTTAAGGAAGAAAGGCTTACTTTGCTTCACAGTTCCTGGGTATAGACCATCATGAAAGGGGAGTATTGGCAACAGGAGACCTGGGCACTGGTCACACTGAATCTGCAGCCAGGAAGCAGAGAGAGATGAATGCTCGCTTGTGCTCAGCCTTCTTGCTCCTTTCTGTGCCCAGACCTCAGCCCATGGAATGGCACCACCCATAGGTAAGGTGAGTCTCCTCACTTCAATTAACCAAACCTGGAAACTCCCTCACAGGTATACAAGGATTTGTCCTCTAGGAGATTCTAGATCCTGTCAAGTTGATAATCACTACTAATCTTTACTTATATCTAATAAGTTAACAGTAGTTTTGAGCTTAGTTGATGGGCACTGGTTTTGAACTTAGCTGGTATAACTTTATAATTATCACTCTTTTCCACCATGTTTTAGGTGTCTGTTGCACTGCCAAGGACAATATGCTATGCATCTACATTTCCTAGTGTAATAGCTGACTCTAATACATTTTCACCAGTAATCTCATCTCTACTCTCACCAAGAAAATAAATGTTTAGAAGTACTGAATTCACAAGTCTTCAAGAGACAATCTTTAAAAAACTACTTCATATGTCTTACATTATGCACAAAGGGTCTTTCAGTATGGGCACCTGAAATAGAATTTTAATTAAGTTATAATAAAGTTTGGAAAGTGTGTTCTGAACCTTAAAATATTTCCATCAAGATATATTTTAGATGGTTTTCCATTAATGTAAGCAGCCATTGTGTTCAAGGTAGTAAATTCTTCAATAGGAGAAGTGAAAAGTGCCCCCCCCCAATTGGTCATCATATCTTTTTTTTTTTTTTGGCTTTTTTTTGTTTTGTTTTTCGAGACAGGGTTTCTCCTTGTAGTTTTGTGCCTGTCCTGGAACACACTCTGTAGCCCAGGCTGACCTCGAACTCACAGAGATCCACCTGTCTCTGCCTCCTGAGTGCTGGGATTAAAGGCGTGCGCCACCACCGCCCGGCGGTCATCATATCTTATCCTGTTTTTTCTTAAAGGTGTTTGACATAATGAATAAAATTCAAAGTTTTATAGCATAATAAATACATATCCAAATGGAAGCACATTTCTGAACTCTTGAGGACTGTTGTATAGAAACTTATTGTTTCATAAGAAGGGGATATGAAAAGCTGTTGGAATAAGAAAAGCAATTTTCATGTGCAAACCATTTGTTTCCTCAAGGAATTCCATAAGCAAATTATGTGAAATACTGTTAAGGTAAATTTAAAGTTTTATTTTGCACAATGCCTCTAACCTTCCTGTTTTTAATATCTTGGTACTTGGGTGTGCAAAGTAATGGAAGACTGCTAGGTAGAGATTCATAAAGCAAATATCACATTTCAGGAACTGATACAGGTGATCTACACATATCAAGGTAACTTTACCTCATGAAGGACCCATGAGATCTCCCTCTTGCAGACATGATTTTGTGGCTCAGAAGGAACAAAGACTTCTAAGAGCCATGTTCCAAGTCACCTCCATGTGACTGCTATGTGGTTTTAGCTTACTAACAGCTACAGTCTCTTTCTCATGTATTTCAAAATCCCATGTGCTTCACTTAATGAATATTGTTTTGTCAATAGCAACAATTTTTCATGATTTTTATTTTTAGAAAATAAAAAAGAAACAGTGCTACTCAGATATTGTGCACATTATTTCTCAAGACCATCCCAAGTTTAAAATCATAGCTTCCCCTCACAGAGATATAATTTGTTTTAATTAGGTCACCTAAATGTCAATTATTTATATTGACTGCAGCGATCCTAATTTGGGGATTTCACAGGCCTTCTTCTTGCCTGGTATTCTGGCAATCTTTTCTGCTTTGCATAATCTTAATTATATTACTTTATTGAGGGGATGCAAGAAAAATGACATTCTTGTAAAGTGACTTCTCAATTAAATCAAACAGATCTGATAAGATTAAAGAAAATGCTGGCAAAGCACTGAGTGGTAAGAAAAAGAGACCATCTATGTTAAGTGAGTTACCAGGGACAAAACACAGAATCCTATCAGGATACTGTTCACTTAGCATAATTAGTAGTTTTTCTTACCATTGAGCTAAATGATTTATTAACTGTCAGTGCTAAGAGGAAATGCCGCAATAATTATTCCAAAACACCGTGTCTTGATTTATGCAGCAACTTTAATTTCCAAGTACTTTAATCCTCTTTAGTGTTTATCATGTTTTGATAAAATAAGAGTCTTGTAGATACAAATGTAAAGATAGAGCAGAGGTCACATACTGAGTGATGGGATGAGAATCTTGTAGTTATAGCAGTGAGCCTAGAGTTCTGTCTCTTAACAGTTGGAATTAGAGCACCTTCAGCAAAAATGGCACTGCCTCTGAGGAAGGGAGCCATAGAGTAGCTACTGTCAATCCTCAGTTGCTTTCCCTTTTCTTTCAATAACTGAAAGAAAACACTTCAATGTCAACTTTTAAGAAACTGTATCATTAAAGAAAAAAAAAACCACGAGATTATAAACCACAAGACTTTGCGAGCTCCTTTTTAAAAAAAAAAGTTTTCACATCAAAATACTATCAACTTCAATAAGAACTTTAAGAGCTGTGTGCACATTTACTCTCTTGGCCCCTGAGAGGCTGAGGCAGGGGAATTCCAACATAGAGGACAGTTCCGATTTACCTAGAAAATTATAGACTGTTCTGGACTATAAGATCCCCTTTGTTAAAACAAAACTAGCTCCTTCAGGTTTTCATCAATTATGGGAGATATTTATGGGAACTAGAAATAGAGCTGTGTTTACAAAACTATTAGAGGATTATGATTGGATCATAAAACCCCAAGATTACATTGACTTTAACCCCTACTGTATATATACTGTATTATTACAGGAAAGCAAATTCTTCACATACATACAACTAGGAGGAAAATTGTACAGAGATTGACTGCATAAATCTTCCATGTTAATGTTCAATATGTAGATTTTTGAGAGAGTGGGAAAGTTGAAAGCATCAGAAACACACAGCATGGAATCACAGTGCTATGCTTTGTTTAAACTATGAACTAAATACTCATAGCATAAGCATTCACTTATTTAAACATAGCACAGTGGACTATGAAACAGTTGGATACTTACACATATTTGTTTGGTGTCGTGCCTGGGTAGAAGACAAATGTGCTTATAGGAGACTGGCAAGCATGATATTAACATAGTACATATGGCCTCTTAAGAACAGAGTTTATATTATCACACTATTCTAGTTTAACTCATATAACGGAATTTTCCCAAGTTCCAGTCCTGAGAAAACTTCTCTCAGAGTGTTGGGGAAGATGCTACATCCAGCGTGGGGTATCTGGGGGAAAGGAATCTACCTACACTATACTCTTTCTCTGTTTACTTTATTCCTTTATGACAAAATTCTATCTATACAATTTCACTTCCATCCTGAGTCTCAGTTCCTCTCTGTACCTATATTTTCTGTCCCCTCATAGCCCTGGTGATAACTAAGCCCTTGAGCTTTTGATCTCATCTTAGTCCCCTGTTCCTTTGTTCTCCATCTTTTCTTTCTCTTCTCCTCTCCTGATGTGATTCACCTACAATCTACAAGAAACTTTTCCTTGCTCCTCTCTCTTCAGCCTGAGCCATTCTGCCTTACCATCTACAGAATCTCTGTCTTCCTAGCTTTTTTCTGGCCATGTGGTTCTGTGTCTGCTTCTGGAATTCCACTCCAGTCCTTACTGCACCTGGTTATGCAAAAAGCTCTATTGTCCTCAGTCAATCTCTCTGTCATACCCCTGGGCCTCAAGGAAGGGGATTGTCTGAGCTTCTTTTGCACAAGAAGCAAAGCTATGCATCTACAGCCTGCTTGTAGGCTCAGTGGGGGAGTTAGTTACCTAGAGGTTCAGCAGGTCTGAGAAGCTGAACTGTTTGCCAAATGGTCTAGTAGTATATGGGCCCACAAGAAATTCATAGCAAGGCGCAGCTGAATATTAAAGCTGTATAACACCAAATATTCTGTGATAAATGGCTTCCCATTTGACGGACCCTTGGTCGATCAAAGTATAGCTTTAATACACAGCTGAATCTCTATAATATATTTTTGTGGTACACAAGACTCATATATTAGATATTTCTCTTAAAATAAATCAAGATGTTAGCCCTTATTCCTTTGCTATAAAATTATTTGAGGATATTAGTCACAGGAAAGTTATGAAGCATATACATGTCAAACAAAGCCCGCATTTCCCGGTGCACAGCACCCATTTCTATCATTAATGGCAGTTGTATTCATATTCCACTAATATTTACCTGTCTTTTAAAATAAAATTAAACACATAATATACTTGAGTACTATAACATCTTTCCCAATAATATATTATAAAAAATACCAACACCAAATATAGATCCACATCATCATGCTAGAGTAGGTCTAGACCTTGACTGTAAGTACACACCAAAATTCACGCAACCAATTGATGCACAATTCTGCTATGCTCAGGACTGGCATTTTTTAAGTGATATTGAAACCAGTTGTAACTTTTTTATTTTGATAATGTGCATGTCCAGACACATAACAAATTGTTTCACATCGTAAAATGGTGAAAAGCAATGTAAAAAGTAAATGTGATGAAGACTTCCACAGTTTTCAATGCAACTGGCAAAACACATATGAAAAACAGTAAATCAATTTATATTTTCCCAAGGAATGAAGGTTGCCCAGAAGCTTGGATTGCTGTATATATGTGTTATTGTGTGCATATATGTGTATGTATATACACATACATGTACACACATATTGAATATATAAATATATATCATATATAAAAATATAATATACTTGAATATATATATGTATGTGTATATGTCTGTATAGATTCAATTCTGAGTAAGAAATTACAGGCTATCTCTAAGTTTAAAAAATGAGGTTACAGTGTGGTGCCAGGCACATAATAAAGAGGTAGGTAAGAATTTTATGAAAACAACTGACCAGGAATGCATCTTCATTCATGCTTCTGTTCTTTATTTGTTTTTGGGATAATATGAGTTGTGTAGGACCAAGGAGAAAAATGGTATTTGTAGAGATTGGAGGTATTTACAAATGTCCATGATCCATATTTAGTTATTAAATATTATCAATATCCCAGAGAAGTTCCTCATGTTTTCTTTCTAGTATTCATGCTATCAAAAAGTATGTTTGTGCAGTAACATAAATTATTTTTCTGTAATTCAAATATATGTATATATACATATATAAATATGCCGATTTTTGAGAGTGTGACATTTATACATGTTGGTCAATATATAAGTTATTTTAATAACTGTTCTACTGAAAGAATACACAACAACTGTCTACTGTTGCATGAATCTCTTTCATTTTAACTTTTATAATTTTACATTTGGAAAATGTTTTCTTTGAATTAAATTAATTTTAAAATATAAGGTCTTTTTT
>CABHPH010161733.1:3729-63468 GCA_902168325.1 Peromyscus nudipes | reverse complement strand
AAAGAAAGAAAGAAAGAAAGAAAGAAAGAAAGAAAGAAAAGGAGAGGGAAGAGAAGAGAAGGGAAGGGAAACAGAGAAGAGGGGAGGAAAGAAGGAAGAAAAAGGAAAAGAGAAAATTTTAAGAAAACCAACAAGGTATTTCCATCGTCCCTCCATCCCACTTGGACACAGAGCCTCACTCAGAATCAACTCTTGTCCATCCTAAAAAGTAACCAGTAAGCAGACGATATAGGCATACTCAGTTAAATCAGTACAAGATCTCAAAGTTATGCATAGTTGGGACGCAAAGCCATCTCCATGTTTACAGCTAGAGTGTAAACTGAGAAGAAGCAAAGAAGTCAGTTATTTGAGACAGGAGTTTTCCCGTTGCATGTTGGATTGATTCAACAGAGGATACTTCTCTGGGATTGCTTTGGCCACATCTTAAGATACGCTGACCCAAATATGAAAGGAATGCAGGTCCTGCACCCTCCCAAGCTTTCACATCCCGGGTGCAGCCATGCTAGGGGAAACATTGTCAGAATCCTGGCTTTTACCTGTAAAAAACCGTGACTCCAGCTTCCCTGCATGGAACAAAAAGCTGTGTTTGGCCTAAAGGCCCTTCAGCTCTTTCTCATTAAGGTTTCTAAAGAGCATAGGAAGTTAGACAAAGAAAAGCAACACATTTCTCTACAGCTCACCGCAGACATGTGGCAGGAAGGGCAGAGAATGGAGCAGAGGGCTCAGGGGACTGGTGTGGGCCACCTCTGCTGGCACACAAGGTGTGTGGTGGGGGGCAACACATGGGAGCTAGTGTGAGGTTCTGACCCAGCCAGGAGCTCAGGGTCCCACATTTCAGTTCTCCCTTGATGATTGCACACACACACACACACACACACACACACACACACACACACACACACAAAACAAGATTTTATACTCTGTAGGTGCATTCAGTTAACAGCCAGAAAGAGACCCAGATCACTTGAGTAGGGCAACTCATCTTCTGGCCCTCACTCCTATTTCCTATAAAACCCCAGAAGATTAGCTAAGAAGAATGATTTCCCAACAACATCTTGGGCATGAATATTCACAGTTCTTAAAGCAACAGTCAAGTTCCTTAAGGAACTGAATACATTACCCCTTTCTAAGTCTTTTGCAGAAGTCCCCCAAAAAATCCCTGTGAGGGTTCCTGCTTGATGAAATCTAAGGGTAAGTTCCCTTGTCTAGGCAAGAAGCTTTCCCAAATGACCCTGGGAGTTAAAATCCTTGACCCCTGGGAAAGTCCTTTATGGGAGGGGAAATGTGACAGCTGAGGAGGTAGAAAGTGAGAGGAAAGAAAGAGATAAAGAGGAGGGAAGACCTTTTCCAGGAGGCCATGCAGTCATGTGTCCTATTCTAGAAAAGGATGACGGATACCGGGGACAATGGTAAGGTGGGGGCGGGGGGGGGGGGGGGCCACCTGTGTAAACTCCACCGAGGGAAGGATTGCCCCTGGGAATCCCAGCTGGTTTTCTACTTCCTCTGCTTTTCAGAAGAAAGTCAACCTGAGGACAAAGACATTAAACACCTCCCAAAGACCCAGGCTAAGATCCTGGCTACCAGACAACAGAACCGAACCCAGAACTGTCGGGAAGATTAACTACACTAATATTCATAACCCACGTATTAGTCATGAATAATCCTCCCTCCATCAAAGCTGCCCATGAGATGTATTCAGAACCCCAGGGTCTTCTGCTTTCCTGGGAAGCATGCCCCGCCCACCCCTGGAGTACACGCTCTCACTGTAACGAAACACCCTCCCAATTTCTTTGTCTCACCTCTGAACTTTCTCTGAAAGTACCAGGTAGATGTCTCTGATACAGAATATCGGTCATGGTCATCATCACAGATCCTTCCTTCAAGCATCTCCATAAACATTTTGGTGACAAGGGATCTACCTTGTCAAGAAAATCTACAACCCACCCAGTCCACTTCGGGACCATTTTTAGTATCGACAGCTCTTCCCTAGGACACAGTGAAGTTTTTCTGCATCTGCCTTCAGATTCTCGTTTTCCCTCTGGAAGCGTCGGTCAGGAGCCTCACTCTGGCTGTGCAGTCAGTGGTCTGTGGCTCTCACACAACATTGTAGTGAAGGTCTGCCGCATTCACTAATCCTTCCATACCAAGGTCACTGCTATTCCCATACATTTAACTCCCATCTCAAGAATTCTAGTTATCAAGGTCTGTCGAAACCAGGTATGATAACCAGGAACTTTGAGAGTCACCCCCAGAAGGTCAAGCCCGTAGTTGCTGGATCCGAACCTGGCCAGCAGGTCCCTGCTCTCTGGTTTAGGCCTTGGATACTTAGAATTTTGTAGCACAATAGGATCTAAGGGGCATACAACTTTCCTCATGGCCTTATAGCTGTTCATTGGCTCCTGCGAGATGTTGAGCACATTCTGAACTCTGTTCCATGCTCATCCTCCAGCCGAGGTGGCAACCCCATACCCTTTCATCTCCACAGCACTAGTTGAGCAGACTCCGTTCCCACTCATGGATTCTAGTCTCAGCTGTCAACATTGCCATCACTTGTCAAGTGTCTCATTGCGTGGCTGTCTGCCAGGTGAGGAAAGGAAGAATTTAGAACACAGGCTGTCCTGCTCACTGCCCAGCCCACAGCCCTTCTGGGAACAAACAGGTTCTGTGGATAGAAGGTTAAGCCAAACGTGAACAGACACCGTGAAAATCTTGTGTACCACGAGGTTCACTGGCGCATGGTGTGAGGAGGAAGGAGGGCCTGCTGAAGGAGGAGCCTGTAGGGCAGAAGAGAGAGCAAGGCCCCAGGAGATAGGATGCCTGGGTTCTGGCTTTCAGCCCTCCACTCTTGAACAGTTAATGGCTTCAGATGTTCCTTTTGTTGTCTGCCCCTGCCCTCCTCTACCTCTGTGGTGCAGTAATAACAATTTACCCACTTGGACCAGACTTGACTAAATCAGAACACTATAAAATTCAGCGCTTAGAAGGGGTCTCAGAGATCGTATAATCCGCTGCCTTCTAGAACTTGCATGATCCTTGGGGAATGTCATTAAAAACACATGACTTACCCTTCACCTTCCAATCAGAACGAGGGGTTTTGAAGGATGTAATAAACATGTGTGTGTGTGTGTGTGTGTGTGTCTGTGTGTGTGTCTGTGTGTGTGTGTGAATAGAGAAAGACACACTGGGGAAAAAAAGAGATAAACTCAAAGTTCCTAGAGGTTTATAGGACCTCAGAACTGTATCACAGCAGGACACCATGTGACCTCTCAAATGATAGATAGAGACACAAGACCATCCAAAGACAGCTGGAACAGGCATGGACCAACAACTCCTAACTGCTCCATCTTGCAGAATTCACTGTTCCCATCATGCACCTGATGTCATGACACATTCAAAAATCCCATGTAAGGATGCAAAGTGGGAGTAAACTCTATTCAGGAAAGAATCCCCAAGCCATTCCTGGAATTTCCTACCTTTGCCTTTCCCCGTGCCCACCACCTCCCCACGAATATTTCTTCCCTCCTATGAATAACCTTTCTTCCATTAACATTTTCGTCTCAGACTCTACCCAGAAGCCCAGGGTTTGCTGCTCTCTGGGGAAGCCCGCCTCCCATTTGAGCTTGTACTTTCTAACTCTAATGAGACCCCCTCCAGATTCCTTCCTTTGCCTCGGCTCTGAATTCATTCTCTTTAAACACTGGGTAGAGGTCTCAGTCTGGCCTCTCTGTTTCTGAGACCTCCCCAGCCTTCATTTACTGGCCCCATTAAAGGATCTTTAACAGGAATGATGATGTGGGTATTTGAGAGGGACTGGGTGACAGTCAGTAGGCTGGTTGGTACCAGAGAGGGGAAATCAGCCACCCACCCGTTGGTTCAGACCAAGGTTGGGACTGGGCTGAGGTTTGCTCATCGTAAGCTGCATCCTGGCTCTGATATCTTAGGTTCTTGGCTAAGCTTAGAATTGGGAGGCCTGGCAGGGGCCCCACTAACGCTGCCGTCTTCCTGCTGTACCAGGGAGCTGTCTGTGCTGCTACTGGAAGCATTTCTGAGCTCATTTTCTCCTAATGTTCAAGGATTGTTACAGACAGAGACAGTGGGTCTGCTCCCCCCAGCTTTACCCAACTGTGAGGAACATGGGTTTAGCATTGAGCTCTAGGCTCTGCTCTACAGTTAACCATGTCTTTTGTTTTGTTTTTGTTTGTTTTTGAGACAAGGTCTTACATAGCCCAGGCTACCCTCTAATATATCATATAGCAAAGGATGGACTTTTGAATGAGAATTCCTGAAAGGTAGCCCAGTCTACAAAAGCTAATTAAAACTCCAACCACTGTGGAGCATGCAGAATGCTGCAGCACCAGAGTTAACTACAAATGATCTTTGGCTCTCTTTAGCCCCACAAAGAGTCACCTTCACCTCTGTGTGAGACCTACTATCCCGATGAACAGATTTAAAACCTTTGGAATGTATTAACAAAACCCATCCTCCACCAATGGAAGGGCTAAGAATTCTGTCAGATACCATCTGGGACCTATAGCTGAGATTCTCCCATCTTGAGGTAAGTTGTCTCAGGTTCTCAAGTTCTGGAATTACAAGTATGGGCCACAAGGTCCTGTTTACATAATGCTGGCAGTTGAGACCTGAGCCTCGTGTGCTAGGTAAGCACTCTAACAAATGAACTACACCCCCAGGCCAACCGTGAGACTTTGATAAAGGTGGCTCAGCTCATTGGGTTCAAGTTCTCTCTTTACAAAAGGGGGAGTAAGGCTGGACTCTTGGGTCACTTCTGGTTCTGTTTACAGTACCTCTGGGCTAGAAAAAAACAAGCACCAACTAACTTGGCACGTTCTTCCTGGGGCACTTGGAGAAGTTGATCTTTTCAGCCCTAGGAGGACAGAGTGAAGGCCTTGTCAGGGCCATGGTGCTAGTTCAGTGGTTCTCAACCTGTGGGTCATGACCCCTTTGAGGGGGTCAAATGACTCTTTCACAGGGGTCACATATCAGATACCCTGTATGTCAGATATTTACATTATAATTCATAACAGCAGCAAAATTACAGTTATGAAGTGGCAACAAAATAATTTTATGGTTGGGGATCACCACTACATGAGGAACTGTATTAAAGGATCGCAGCATTAGGAGAGTTGAGAACCACTGGTTAGACCCTGTACTTGATTCTCTGATACTTGGGGAAGCTGCTTCTGGGGTCAGGCAGATCCTAAAAGCATGCTTTTCATCTGCAAGACAACCAAATGGATCCCCAGCTCCAACCACCTCTTCTAAGGATTTCTCAGACCCTGAGCCATCCCCATCTGCCCTACACACCCCTGGGCCAAAGACCAGGCTGCCAAGGAAAGGTCTGGTTCCTTGGAGTCTGCAAAAAACTATTCACAGCAGCCAATGCTCACCTGCTTTTCCCATGTAAACCACACTAAAGGCTCCTGTTCTACCCAAGTGCTTCCCTGCTTGGCACTGCATGGCCTGCTGTGATTTCTATTCCTAAGGATCTCTAAGACAAATGTCTTCCTTCCCCACAGTCATTTCTACACAAATATAAATTATCACACCCGATTCAAACAAATCAGGTGCCTTCAAAATGGACCTACCACGGTCTGAACCTTAGGACTTAAAATAAGTCCTCTTTAAAGCTCCAAATCCTCCATGGCTTGTGTCTTTGCATTATGTAAAAGGTTCGGTGCCTATGTGTGCATGAAAGCATCAACAATGGCCATGTCAAAAGCCTGCAGTTTAAGAATGGGGTCTGTGCACCCCCCGGAAGCCCCCAACCAGGGCCTCATTACCTTCGAACAGTCTTCTATGTATAACCTTTCTTGTCACAAGTGACAGTCACTGCGTGGGACTGTGTGGCCTGATAGGGGCATACAGAATTGCCTCAAACCCTCTTCAGTATGCTATCCCTTCAGCTTTGTAAAAACAGAAGTTCTAGGCCCCTTAGAGAACTTCTTTCTCTAACCTAAACATGTTTATTTTGCTCGCTGTGCTCAGAAATGGAGCAACATTATTTTTGCCATTCTGTGGTTCTAGAAGAGTCCATGCCAAGGCCCATCTCTCCAGGTCTCACCCTCTAAAAGTGTTAATAAGGAGAAAAGGACATCTGACCTTCATATGACCCCTCCTAGTAGTCTCTCCTGAGAGTTCAAATAGTAATAATAATATATAAAATATTAAATATTAGCACAAGTTTATAAAACATGATAAGCAGGGGAGACTTGCTGGTCACTTCCTGCTGCTTGGCCACAGCCAGGTCCCTCTAGCTGTTTGAGTAAGCCCTAGATAGAGAACAGTTTTCTTGCCAAGGCCCTTCCTTCCCCAGCAAAGAGCTATGGGAAGGACTGTGGTGGTGGATGGAGTGGGAACACTTTAGACAGCAGCTGGTCAGAGAAGCTGGAGCGGGGTGCCAGAGCTAAAGAGGCCAAGGCAGCAGGACAGCAGGTACACAGACTGAAGGAGGCAGCCTGGGCTCAGATTGGACGTGTGTTCCATGTACAAACAGACATTTGCACTCTTGTAACTGATGTCTTGTTTTCCACGAGAAACTACAAATTCAGATTTTAATGTGGACTGTTTATGTTGGCACAAATGAACAAAACATAAAGTAATAAAAAGATGCCCCTTGTATAGATCAAGCTCTAAGATTAGAAATGAGATTCCCTGCCTGAACCACAGGTAGGGTCCCCTTCCCTTCAGGACCCGGCAGCTGTCTAGTACAGCCCAGAGGTCTCCAGTTGTCCTACAAAGACATTCTCAGCCTCTACCTCCCTGACCACTGTGCCTCATGATGGTCTTTTTTTTTTTTTTAACTTGATTAGGCCAGCCATGAGGCATCAGACATCTAGTTAAACATTATTCTGAGTGGATCTGCCAGTACATTTCTTGATGGTATTGGCATTTGAATGGTAAACTGGATAGAGCAAACATCCCTCTTCCAGGTGGGTGGGTCTCATGCAAAAGGTTGAAGACTGAAGAGAACAAAACACTGAATCCTTCCAGGGTCAGAGAGAATTTGGGGGGACACCTGCCCAAAATGGAACTCTGGATTTTCCTGTCTTTCAAACCAAGCTGAAGTGTGGGTTTTCCCTCGGGCTTAAGCCTGCCATTTTTAGACTGGAGTTTATCCACCAGCCCTCTTGAGTCTCCAGCTTACTGACTACAGAACTGGGGTCTTAGCACTCTCTATAATCATGTGATCCAGCTCTTCACAATGAATCTCTTTCAATACCTCCTGTTGACTTCTTCCCCCAGGAAACCTTGACTAATATAATCCCTACAACCAAAAAGCAACTACAGTTTTGAAAGAGGAGTGAAATGATTGGCCAGATGAAAACATGTTTTCTAAAACATGTCGTTCACTTGTGCTGGATTTCTAACGCCGACTGTAGCAACAGCCATCGTCAAGTATTTTCTGTGGTGTGAAGCGCTGCAAACTTTCTTATCAAATCCATATAACACCCGTCTCCTAGCAGAATGCACAGACAACCTCAGTACAGATGTCACATCAGCCTTTCTCAAAGTATGTCCACTCCCCCCGGGTCATGCTTGGTACAGAGTAGGCTCAATAAATGCTGTTTTGAATTAAAGAATGAGAAATTCTTTGATAGAGTTCACACTCCCCTGTAATAAAGAAATGAACTCTAAGAGACACTAAAGAACCAGCCCAAAGTCACAAGGCTAAGACAGGAGAAATGAGATATACCCCCAAGTTCAGCTGAGTTCAAAAAACCACATTCTCGACCCTCACAGTTTACCCAGAAGAGTCGGACCTGTCTCCCGATGTGATCCTGGCATTCACACTTGTAAGTCTCTAAACTAGTGGGGAGGACCCTCAGAGCTCAGCAATCCCTGTCTACTCCATGCTGACAGCTGTGCCCCTCAACTGCCCACTGAGGTTTCTATACAATAATTTGGGAACCTAACCAAGGATGGGTCTGTCTTCACGAACCTAACCAAGCAAGAGCAAAAACACACCGCAGGTGTCTCATCACCCCCAACACTTCTCAGAGATGCTTCCAGGCAGCAGAAGAGCCATGTGGATCTGGCCCACCAGGCTGAGAAGTGAGACCACAGAGCAGGTGAGGATGGCTGGGGTTTGTTTGTTTGTTTTTTATACTTCTTGGGCGCCTGCCACCCAGCTCCCAAATAAATCACACATGGAAGATTACTCTTAATTATAAAAGCCTGGCCTTAGCTTGCCTTGCTTCTAGCCAGCTTTTCTTAAATTATCCCGTTTATCTTCTGCCTTTGGGCTTTTTCTTTTTCTTCTGTAACTCTTACTTTCACTCTTACTCCTGGCCTCTAGCATCCTCCTCTCCTTGTTCTCTTGCTCGTTCTTTTTCTACTCCCAGATTTCTGTTTCTATTTATTCTCTCTGCCTGCCAACCCTGCCTAACCTTTCTCCTACCTCACTACTGGCCATTCAGCTCTTTATTAGACCATCAGGTGTTTTAAACAGGCACAGTAACACAGCTTCACAGAGTTCAACAAATAGAACAGAAAAGAATATAACACATCTTTGCATCATTAAAACAAATGCTCCACAGCATCGACAAATGTAACACATCTTAAAATAATATTCTACAACAGATGACCATTCCTGGCCTTGGGCAGGAAGAAGGTTTTGAGGTGTTGTCTCCACCTCTCAGGATGATCATCTGCTTGTACTCTACACATCTCCTAAGGACCCTGTGGGCTGAGCTGCAAGGCAAGGGACAAGGGATGAATGCAGTTGTGCATGTCTCAGCAGGAGAGGGAACAGGAGGAAGCAAAGGCTGGCAGTCAAAGCTGACCCAGAGGCTTTTATCATGCCCACGCACCACCAAACCCACTTGCCACACAAGTGGGAGGCTTGCAAGGGGATACCTGATGACTTGGCCTCAACTGAGACCACACACCATTCTGCTTATTTGTCCTTTAGTAATTGTGTCTTCTCACCACAGGTATTCAGAGAGCATCAGACTAGGAGCCTTACTGTGGGGGCCATCTGAGTTCGTGGACTGGCTGGGTCACACAAATCTGCCTTGTCCAAACAAACAAATCAGGTTTATCCCTCTGTTCCCTGCAGCACTGGCTCCCTTTTTAAGGATTTCAATACAGCACAGCTTTGGGATAAGGACAGTATAAGGTTGGAGAGTAGCTGTATGGTCAGTGCTAGGATACCTGAGAACCAGAGCACGATCCCCGGAGGTGATGTCATCTTAGTTGCGTCGTTTCAGCAGGAAGAAGCTGGACCAGCTCTTGTACCCTTTGTCAAGAAAGTCCTTAACACATGCTGAGTATCCCCAGTCTGAAAATCCAAAGCCTGACAGAGATACTGTGTGTCGTGTTCTCAGGCCTCATGACACACAGATGGGAAATTCCACATCTAACCCATCCAGAACTCAGGCACTCTAAAACATTGTATGAAACCACCTTGAGGCTATATAATGTATGAGTTGTGCATGAGGAATAAATAATGTTTAGACTTGACATGGGACCTGTCTTCAAGATACCTCATCATGTCTATGTAAATATTGCCGAATCAAAAATATTGCAAAATTCTAAGGCCTTCCTGGTTCCAAACATTTTAGATAAGGGATATTCAACCTTCATATGAACTCTTGTGATCCTCAGCATTAAATCTGTGCAGTTTGGAACTTGTAGGGCCCCTGAGCCCAGCACAGAGTTGGTCAGAACAGGATACCCAACACTGCCTGTGAAGGGGACCTGTGCTTATAGGAGAACCCAGAGGCAGAGTTGTAGAGGAAGGGGTCTCGGGGAAAGGCTTTTGAGAATGGAAGATTGGAAAACACTGGGTAGTGCGGGAGTCTAAAGAGCCGGTAAGATTCCTTTCTCCTTTTATCCCCATATCACAGCTCTGTTTATTCTGAGAAGCACCCAGCTGTAGCTCCAAAATAGACATGCTGAAAAACGCCTCTAATGACAGAGGAGGTTTCTGCAGGATCCCAGCTCAGAACAGCCCTCTGCAGGAGGCAGGGACACCAAAGGGCCTGTGGAAGGGGACACTTCTGGGCGTTCTCTGCCATTCCCTCCTCCTAGCCAAGGTAGTCATGGTTCCTCTCTCCATGGTTACAGGAAAGAGGGTATGGTCTGCCCCAGGGAGTCTGACCTCTCTTTGCGGACAGTGCTCCTAGTTTGACAGGTAGAATGTGGAGCAGAGGAGGATCTGGCTATTGGAAAGACCTGTTCAAGTTAGTTAGGAAAAGTCAGGACCATCACAACAAGAACAGTGAGCTCTAATCTGGAAGCCAGACATGGTCACTGGATTCTGCTGTGTACATAGGGGACAAATTAGGTCAATTCAAAACCCAGGACCTGGACAGTTAAGCCGTACCCTCCTCTTGGGGGACAAAGACACTAAGGAGCTGGAGGTGCTGAGGGCTGAGTCTGTTCTCAGAACATCGAACTAATTCTTATGTCTGGCATAGGATAGAAGCCCTGACATCTTCTAGGCTGTGACTTGTGCTACTCAAGACCAAAGAGCCATGATTCATGTCTTTGGGTTTCAGGCTTCCTGTCAGTCCCAGGAAGTGGAGTTACTGCCCCAATTTAACATGAAGCTGAGGTGGACTGTGGCAGGGCTTGGGAAGAGGGCAGCTGAGCCAGGACTGACTGAAGGCCTCTCAGGTCTCAGTGTGGATGGTTCCACAAAGCTAAGAGATGAAGTCTGATCCGTGGTGTCTGGATCCTTCCTGGGAACTGCTAGTGTGGGGCTCCTTGTTGTCTCCTATCTCCATCTACTGAGGACCTCTGATGTCAGCAGAAGGTAAATTACCAACAAGTTCTGAGCAACAAGTCCTCATTATCAGGGTTATCTCAGGCCTTCCTGAATGTGTCCATTTTGTCTTCTAGGACGGAGAACAGCCAGGAGTTGGGTAATGAGCATCTATTGGATACCTTTAATGTTTCAGTCATCCATGCTAATTTTTAACTCTCAAAATGAAGTGAAGAGGTTGGTGTTATTATTCCTCTGCCGCGTTGCATATGGAGAAACTAAGGCATGGGGAGGTTAAAGTAACTCGATATCACAGAGCTAAGAAATGACAGAGTTGGATTTTATATTCTTATCTGCTCTACCACATCCTCACCCCGGCAAAAAAAAAAAAAAATATGACCAATTCGTGTGGTTAGGAAAGGAAACAGGTCCTGGGCAGGCCCTTGTTCTTGCTAAACAAACAAACAAACAAACAATCCTACAGAAAAGATGTCAAGGTTAAACTACATGTTATGGGTCTCCCTGTATCCAGCCTTTTCTCTGCTATACTGAGGATATACTGCTGGGCCTGTGATTGCCATAAACTTACTAGACAGCCAAGTACCCACGCAGTAGGAAAACAAGAGGGAGGATACAAAGGATACAGAAGTCCAGGGAGGGCTTAGAATCTTAGAATTAGAGAGAGGAAGACACATGTCAAATAATGCCATCGGGTACAGTGTGGTTTATGCAAGAGAAGTACAAATGTAACCACACACAGTGAGCTGTGCAAGCAAGGGAGTTAATCTCATCTCAAGGGAAGGGTGGGGCCTGAGCTGGGGCCTTAAGGTTTGTGAAGAAAAGGAGGTGGCTGAGAAGGTTACTGGTGAAATGGCAGGAAAGTCTGGGGTTTGTTACAAGGTGCAAAAGAAGCCCCGAGGTTTACAAAGGTGGCTGCAGCCATAGCTAGCCAGGGGATAGACTAGTAGGAACAGACCCTGAGTGTGGCAACAATTTGGTGGCCTGTTCATTGATTTTTGGCAAGAATAATTTTACCCAGGATACAGGCAACACTAAAGATAAAGAAGGCGTGGGTGAAGGGAGTTATCCCAAGGCAGAATCCAAAGGATCCAGAGCCAATTGCAGGAAGAGCCAATTGCTGGTGCTGTCTACACCAGCCAATGGGAGGAATCATGAAGTGCTTCATCGAGTCTGGGCTGGAATCTGCCTGGGCGTGGGACCATCATGGGAGAGTAGAGAAAGAGAAAGTCACTGATACTTGTTTCGCAACAGCTGGAGAGTTCATGGTAACATTCTGTTTGGCTCCTCTACCACAGAATGCAAGCTCACCAGCCCATACCCTGCGTCTCTGCCGATGCAAGCCCCCTTTGCACACGGCCACCTCAGATGCCATCTTGGCCATGCATCTTTCTTTATGCCCCCAGTGAGATGAGCTCTCTCTACTTTTATGTGGCACTTTTTATTTACCATAATCTGTTATGTCCCCTTTTCTGGCCACAAGTCCTTGTGTGCCTGAGTGTGTGAGTGTGCTTGCACATGCATTAAACATGTGTGTGGAGACCAGAGGTCAACCTCTGTTCCTCAGGGGCCGTCCACATTTATTTGTTTTTGGAGATGGAGTCTCTCATTGGTCTGGAGCTCTCCAAGTAGGCTGGGCTGGCTAGATGGCAAACGGTGGGGATCCAGCTATCTCCACCTTCCCAGTGCTAGGATTACAAGAGCACTCGCCAAGCCCTACTCTTTTGTATGGATTCTGGGGACCGCATTCAGGTTCTCGTCCTTGCAAGGAGCACTTTATCGGTAGAGCGAGTTCCCCAGCCCCAGCCTACAGGCTTTTTGCAAGCTGAGTGAAGAATGGAACATCCCTTTTCTGAAGTTGTATTTAGCACAGGCCCTGGAATACAAGGAGTAGGTCATCATTCACCCAGGAGTGTGTTACGGAATGGTCCTATCTATTCCTGAGACAGTCTCCGCTGGTGCACAGCCCTTCTTGAATCAGCTCTTGGTGGCATCTTGTAGCATGGGCAGAAAGACCTTGGGGCAGGCTCTAGCTACCCCCTCTTAGCCATGTCACGAGTGCACTGCCACCTGTCCTGGTTCTTAACTTCCTCCCCCGGGACGCAAACGTGATAGCGCAGATGTTGTAGGGTTGCAGTGAGAGTGCAAAGCAAAAATGGCTGTATGTGGGGTGGGGGGGTGTGAAGATGCAGGCCCAGGGCTCTCTTGGAAGAATGCAGACACCCAAGCATGTACAAGCATGTTGGGGGCAGGGAGCCAGAATCTCTAATCCTCCCTGCAGGGACCTGGCTGTTTCCTCACTTCCTCTTCTGCAGCTCCAGTGAGAGCAATCTTAACTCACAGGCCTGGGGGGTGGTGAAATGACCCGTGAGAATACACACACACACACACACACACACACACACACACACACACACACAAATGTCCCAGAGACACTGAGTACCTGAATTCACTCAGCCCAGGGCAGACACTTCTGGAGTTTCAGCCAAGAATCATCATTACAGCCCACTATCAGATGCAGGCCCAGGAATCATCATTACAGCCCACTATCAGATGCAGGCCCAGGAATCATCATTACAGCCCACTATCAGATGAAGGTCCAGGAATGCAGTAGTATCTATGTCACTCAAAGGAGAAGGTCTAGGCACAGTAGGGATTGGCTACAGACGCAAGCAGAGTTCAATGAGACCAGGATAGACTCCAATCCCAGTCACAGAGGCTCTCAGAAAAGAACTGTACCAGTCACAGGAGCAATGGCTGAGGCCAGCCCTGGCCACCCTCTGTTTGAACTCTTGGAGACAAGAGGCTCCTTACCTCTACATCTTTGCAGCCCGTCCCATTGCTCGAAGAAAGAGAAAGGCTTCCTTAGGAAGTTCAAGTGCAGATCTAGAGAGCTGGCGCAGGGGGTACAGTACTTGCTTTACAAGGACCCGAGTCCAGCTCCCCAGCACCCATGTCAAAACTGGACATGGCAGCATGTGTCTGTGATGTCAGTGCTGTGAGAAGGCAATGGGAGGATTCCTGGAGCTCCCTGGCCAGCCCATCTAGCTGAAGTGGTAAGGCCTGGGTTCAGTGAGAGGTGTTGTCTCAAAGAATAAGGTGGGGAGCAATTGAGGAAGACTTCCTATGTTGAGCTCTGGTCCCCCCCACACTTGTGCATGCATGCTCACATTCATACAACAAACGAACACCATGTGGCGGGGGGGGGGGGGGGGGGGGGAAAGGAGAAGAGAAGGCCCACATATATTTTCTGTCGTTTCTTGTGTTTGCCTTAAGGACAAAACCCATCTCGCCACTACCTATTGGCCCCCTTCTTGGCTGAAGAACAGCTTATGGCTCCTTCAGCTGCCCTCTACCTAAATGGGTCAACTCCTTCAAGGGATTCTCATAAGACAGTGTCTTCAGGGTCTTTTCCTTCATCTACAACACCCCAAGAGCCTTTACAGTTGGCTCAGGAGGCTCCTTCAACATCAGACCTAAGACCATAGGAGTGCCATGGTCCAACAGAGTGAACTGGTCCTCCCCTAGACCTTGCCCTAACAAGGCATTTAACCAATGAGGCCGGGGGGTTCCCAGGTTTCATCTGAGCAGAACAAGAGCCCGACCCCCCCCGGGGAGCGAGTTTCAGGGGAATTCTCAGCCTACTCTGGTCACACAGGAGTTCCCTTGTCACATAAGACTAGAGCTGACTCCCCAGGGGAGACCTTGCCTTGGAGGAGGTGGGAATTGGGGGTGGATTGGGGGGAGGTGGGGGGTGGGAGGAGGAAGGACAGGGGAATCCGTGGCTGATATGTAAAATTAAATTAATTATAAAATAAAATAATTTTTAAAAACTGAAAAAAAAAAAGACTTTTAAAAGACAATGTCCCAGAAAAGTGACCAGCAGCATTAGCTGAACTTCCCTTCCACCAGTGGTTCCAGACCTCTCCTGAGGAGGGCGTCAACACCTTCTCATCCTGGGAAGGTCAGTTGACAGAAAGCCAGTAACGATGGGGGACAGGGCCCCCCTCTCCAGTGATGGCCAGGCTACTGCCAGAGGGACACTGGGTAGCAGAGAAGCGTGATGAGGATGAGAACCAGTGCCAGGGGACAGGTGTAATTGGGGGGATGGTTTGCTGAAGAGAAGGGGGATAGGCACAGCAGAGTGAGGGGGAGGGATGAGTAGCCTGACCTTGGCTCCTGCTTCTCCCAAACTCCTCAGTGAGGACACAGAAGCTCCCCCCACAACAGCCAATGCACACCTGAAGTCTGTCTATGGCAGCCGTCCAAACCCTATAAGGGTAAGGTTGGGGGGTAGGGCAATGGGGGGGGTGAAAAACAGTGCAACATTGGGTCTCCTCAGAGTAAGGAAATGACACACACCTGCCCCGCCTACAGGAGCTACCTGTGAGTCACACCCAGGAGAGGAGAGGAAGCAGGTTAGCTCAGGGGAAGAGGTAGGCCCAGGAGTAGCAAACAGAGTCTCTGACCTCAACTTAGCTCTGCTTTCAGAGTGACAAGTGGGTTATCAACGTCATCAGAGGATGAGGGTGAGACCCGGATTCGTACCAGCCTGACGGGGATTTGTGAGCGATGTACATCAATAAAAAGAAGTCTCAAGAGAGACTTAGATCGCCCCTCCCATCACTACGGAAACCCAGGTTGTCCCTTCAGAACACGAAGATTGTATGTTCTTGACATACTGAGCTGAGGCAGTGGTGAAAGCAGATTTAAGGATGAGAAAAATCCAAAGGAGGATGTTTAGATTACCAAGATTACAGATGACTCTGTGTATGTGTGTGTGTGTACTCATGCACATCCATGTGCCCTTCAACTGGATACAGAGGCCCAGTTGGTGTCAATGGTAGCACAGAAAACATAGGGCCACTCAGCATCTCTCAGCATCACCTAAGGTACAAGGAGACCATCTCAGATGCAGACACAAAAGTCCTTCCTGCTCCCTCAGCATAACCTTTCAATCCACAGTGAAAGCATATGAGACCTAGGTGACCCCACTCAGTGGCCTCTCCCAGTTAAGGGCTCTCTGGACCAATGGGATATTTGTTGTTTTTTTTTATTTTATTTTAATTCTGTGAGAGTCAGAATCTCTTTTTTTTTGTTTTGTTTTGTTTTTCTCTGTGTAGCTTTGCGCCTTTCCTGGAGCTCACTTGGTAGCCCAGGCTGGCCTTGAACTCACAGAGATCCGCCTGGCTCTGCCTCCCGAGTGCTGGGATTAAAGGCGTGCGCCACCAACGCCCGGCCAGAGTCAGAATCTTATGCAGCACAGGCTGGCTTCCAATTCACTATGTAACTGAGGGTGATCTTGAACTGATCTTCTGACCCCAGCCTCCTGAGTGCTGGGAATATACAGATGTGGGCCGCCAAACCTGGCTAGGACCCACAAGTTTTGTTTAGAGAATAGCTGGAAGCTCTTCTTTCTGGCTGTCATCCTGGGGTGGGGATTCCCAAATCTAGACCAGAGGGCAGGAGAAGGGTACTTTTAGCTCCCCACACTTCATCTCATCCAAATACATCAGGGTCAGTGCTCTGTAGAGATTCCCCCTCCTCCTCCTCCCTTTCTTCTTCTCTCCTTTTTTTCCTCCTCCCCACTTCCTTCTCAGTATATATGGTGTCACTGGGGAGTCTATGGCAGTTTGGAGCATTGGGCTAGGAGGATTCCCGCCTTTCACCTGGGGTCCTGCTGCCTGATGGAGGAGCATGTTGGCTCGGGTCCTCTAGGCCTCTGACAGGACTGGGCTTTCCTGAGAGCATCCACTGCCTTCCTTAGCAGCCTTGCCAGTGAGGTCCTTAGAGAATCAGTTCTCAACCTGTGGGTCAAGACCCCCTTGAGGATCTCATATCAGATATCCTGCATCTCAGATATTTACATTACCATTCATAACTGTAGTGAAATTACAGTTATGAGGTAGCAATGAAATTGTTTTGCCACATGGGGAACTGTATTAAAGGGTCGCAGCATTAGAAAGCCTTAGAGGGATTGACACTGGTGTGTGTACCCTGCTGTGTATGAAGAGCTGGGAGGGCAGGGAGCCCCTGATGGAGTGGATTCATTGACATCTGCTGCCTGAAGGAACAAAAGTGAGCGTTTGCCCACGTAAAAGAGTAGACATGTGTGATCTTCAGTGACTCGAGAGAAGGGACTTAATGTGTAGATCATGCTCCTCTCACCACATGCATGGAATGCTGGGTAAAATGAAACCAGAAGTCTCCATTATGCCCAAGTAGAAAGTGGAAACTCCCAGGTATCAGAAATCAAAGGACTCAAACTCAGAGCAATGGGTGAGCGCTAAAGCTGGCGTGGTCACAGGGAACCAGATGAAGCTTCATGGAGCAGGACTGGTGACCAGGGTTGGCACAGAGTGATGTCGTCTGACTTTAGATCCAATGAATAAAGAGCTGTATTAGCCTGGAGATCCAGACCAGCAACACTGCTCACTAGCCCACTGATGTATGGAAGCCTGACCTCTGGCTGGAGCTTAGCTTTGAAAAGAAAGAAAAAACAAAACAAAACAAAAAACAGAAGGCCAAAGCCTGTGCAGTGGAAATTCTAATCCAAGTAATTAAAATATAAACACATCACATCTAGAAATGTTGGTTGGGGGCACTCAAAACACCATAGGATGCTTCCACAATTAAAACATCTAGAAATGTTGGTTGGGGTTGGGGGGCGCTCAAAACACCATAGGATGCTTTCACAATTAAAATACACACACACACACACACACACACACACACAAAGCTATGCCTGCTCCTTTGCAATTATGATCCACACAGGCAAGAGCCAACCTTGAGGAGCGGTGGCAGATATACATATTCAAGCAGGAAATCTAAAACTGGGGTGATAGAGTAACTTAGGACTGTAAAAAGCACAGGGGATGCGAGCCATGGGCTCACACCTTTAATCCCAGCACTGGGGAGGCAGAGGCAAGTGGATCTCTGTGAGCTCAAGGCCAGTCTGGTTTACATAATGAGTTCCAGAACAGTCAGATCTACACAGTGAGATCCTGTCTCAAAAAAGAGGAGGAGGAGGACGAGGAGGAGGACGAGGAGGAGGAGGAGCTGAGGGACTCAACAGTAGAGTGTTTGCCACTCATGTGCAAGGCCAGGAGTCAATCTTTCAAACTACACAATAACAATATATCTGCATTATTTAAGTATCGGGGAAAGCACACAAAGTTCAAGATAATAATCTGACTGACTAAATAGGGGAGTGGGGATATTTAAAAGAAAGTCTCACTGAAACACTGGTTGATCGAGGTTTAGGGACAGCTTGTCATAAGCACCTTCTGCCTTGAGGAGGAAACTGCAGTGTTAACGAATGTTGGGCTTCATTCAAGTACGTGTTAAAAGTTACAAAGACCGTTAAGCTATTAGAACTCCAACAGACACAGTTGATTCAATGAAAGGTCACAGTGTGGAAAAAGCAGACACCAAGTACGACTGACACCCACATCAAATGACATAATAGAAATATGCTAAATAAGGGCTGGGCAGATGGCTCCGTGGTTAAGAGCACTGGTTGCTCTTACAGAGGACCTGGGCTCAGTTTCCAGCACCAGCATTAGTGGTTTACAACCATCTGCAACTCCAGTTCCAGGGGATCAGATGCCTTCTTCTGAACTTGGCAGGCATCATGCATGTATGTGGTGCACATACAAACATACAGGCAAAGCACTCATATGAGAAATAAATAAATCAATTAATAAGTAAATAAATAAACAAACAAACAAATAAATGCTTTTAAAAAAGAAATATGCTAAATATACTAGAAGTTGAGCCAAGGAGATGTCTCAGCCGTCAAAATTCTTAAACTCACTTTTGAGGACCAGATTTCCAATGCCTCTAGGTTCACAATTGAACATGTATACACACATGCACACACAGCACACATACACGTGCAAAAAAATATAAAGCAAACACTAACAGAAATAAAAAAATAATTTCTATTTTTCCTCTCCACGGCTTCATTTGGCCTGAGCACTACAGAACTGTGCTGCATTCAGTCAACTGAGTCCTCCCTCTCGAGCTGAGCCCTGTGCCCCATGCCACCTTGGTGGAACCCAAGTGGTCTGAGCGACCCACAGGAGGAAGCAAGGAGAAAGGGTGCTGTGAACTAACAGGCAAAAGAACATGATAAACTCTATCTGAACCATCTCTTGGGACTCTGAGTCTGTGTGGAGGAACTGCAACGTTAAAGCAGGAAATCCAATTGAGAAGTTCTGATCATAAACACATACACACCCAGACATAGAGTTCAAATACAAACAAAAGCAGCAAATATCGAAAGAAATTATTTAGCCTGGTTGCTATGACTGGTACCAACATACAATCAAGCCCCAAAGATGCTAAGTAACTTTTCAGAGGTTACATGACACTGGAACGTTGAAGTCAGAATTCAGATCATCTGATATAATCTAACCTGGTATTCCTCATTCAATACATAAAACTCTGTCTACATCAAATACCTGTTTTGTTACCTCAATTTTAGCTATCTATCCTCTTGCCCAGATTTCCCCTCCAAGAAAGTCTCTCTCTAGCCTGTTTCTTAGCTATGTCTCTTCTCTTGTCAAGAGTTGGTGAAGCAGAAAGCTAGATTCACAATACATGACAGCATCAACAACGTCTCACAAGCACAGCCAATCTCCTTGTTCCTGTAGTTGGGAATGATACCCTGGGTGTAGGTGATGGGATGGGCGGGCATGAGGTAGTCCAGTGCACTGCAGATGTCAGGGGAAGTGAGCTTCCGCTCCCCTCTGCTGTCAGTTGCTAGTATCACCTCCCTGTCCCATGTGGCCATGAGCAAACCTCTGGAAGCCACAGGAGGACCATGAGGTGCTCAAACAATAACTCAAATGGCTCCCAATATATTCAGGTTTTGAAAGTATTATTCTTAGGAACAAAAGCAGTGTTGGGGAGATTTTATCCTGTAGCCTTTTTTTTCTTTTTCTTTTGAAATGGTTATAGATCACAGGAAGATGCACAACTAGCCAAATCCCATTACTCATGACCGACCTTTCATCGTTCCCTAATGATGACATCTCTCGGTACATTAGCAAAGCCAGAAAACTGTAATAGTGGGCCTAAACTACAGTCTTCACTACATTTGTGTGTGTGTGTGTGTGTGGTCACGGACTACGTTGAGATTGGAAATAGATGTCAGGTGTCTGTCTCCTTTGCTCTCCATTCATTTTTTTCAGGCAGGGTCTCTCACTGAACTTGAAGCTCAGCTGTACTGGCTGGCCAGTCAGACCCAGGGGTCCTCCTGTCACAGCCTGTGTGCACTGCTGTGCCTGGCTGTTCGTGTGGATGCTGAGGACCCAAACTCAGGTCCCCATGCTTATGCGGCAGGCACTTTCTTGGCTGAGCCGTCTCCCCAGCCCCTGTTTTCACCGTCTGCGATACGAGTTCACTTGTTTGCACATGTGTGTGTGTGTGTGTGTGTGTGTGTGTATGTGTGTGGTGTGTGTTTCTGTGTCATTTCATCTCACATGGACATTCACACAGTGGCCATCACAATCACCGCCCTTCTATCTGTGTGAATGGACTTCCCAGTGTGGTGGCCTTTTGGAAGTCATAATCACATCATGAATCTCTTCACCTCTAGAACCTTGAACTTGTTTTGCATCGGCACAAGGTTGTCTTTTTTGGTTTGGTTCTTGAGACAGAGTCTTCCTGTATGTTCTAGTATCATCTCTGCTGCTATGAGAAATGAACACCCTGACCCAAAGCAACTTAGGAAAAGAAAGAATTTATTTAATTTATGCTTCTAGGTTACAGTCCATGGAGGGACGTCAAAGCAGGAACTCAAGGCAGGAACCTGAAGCCAGGCCTCTCTGCTATTCCACACAGCATTATCCCGAACAGGAATTCACTTTACAAACACGGAAGTACAGCAGAAACCGTGGAGGATGGTACTTGGTGGTTTGCACAGGCTCATGTTTAACTAGCTTTCTCATACAACTGAGGACCACCTGTCCAGGGAATGGTGCTACCCATGGTGGGCTGGGCCCTCCAATATCAATTAGTAATTAAGACAATCCCCTACAGACATGCCTGGCCATAGGCCGATCTCATCTGGACAAGCCCTCAACTGAGATCCTCTTCTCAGATGACTCTAGTCTGGGTAAATCTGACTATTAAAGCTAGCTAGGTACTCTGCATCTAGGCTGGCCTTCTGCTCATGATCTTTCTACTGTCTTGGCCTCCCAAATACTGAATTTACAGTATTTGGGAGGCCTGGCTGGGATTGTCTTTTAAAGAATTTTATATAAATGGGCCCATCTAGCATGCAACCTTTGGAAACTGACCTTTGTACCCTCCCTACAACGCTGCTGAGATTCACCTCAGTTATGATGTATATCCACAACTCCATCATTTTTATGACTGGGTAGTATTTCATTGTATAGATATACCAGTGATCCACTGAAGGATATTTGGGCTGTTTTTTCCTCTATTAACTGTGATTCAGGGGTGCTTGATTTGTTACAGGGTCCAGAGTCTTGAGAGTTATCAGGCTGCAAGCAGGAACTGCACCTGTTATTAACTTGTGTACAGACGGGGAAAGGAATGCCTTCTTTAACTTAGCTTAACTTACCCTCCGCTCCTGCCGATCCTCTAAAATTTAAGTGGAATGTCAATATTCCTGAGATCTTTGTGTTGATTGCCATCTCTGTAACCAACCACAGGCACCTTCCCATAATCCCACATAAATCCTTAACTCTGAACTCCCACCTCTGGCCTCGTATGCAGCCATGGTCCGCCAGATCTGCTGAATCAATAGGTCAGACCTGCGATCACAGCCACTTTCTAAGACAGTCATCTGTCCCCATGTGCCAGGACAACATACTGCTCAGAGAAACATCCTCTAGGGGAGGGCCATCAGCATAAGAATCCCAGTCTTACGTCTTTAATCCCAGCACTCGGGAGGCAGAGGCAGGAGGATCTCTGTGAGTTCGAGGCCAGCCTGGGCTACAGAGTGAGATCCAGGAAAGGTGCAAAACTACACAGAGAAACCTTGTCTCGAAAAACCAAAAAAAAAAAAAAGAATCCTAGTGTCAGATTGTGTTGCAATGAGGAAGAACACCCACGGCCCTCAGGTTGGCAGTCCCAAGGTTCTGTGTCACACACAATAACACAAAACATCTTGATATATAAGTAGAATGACTCAGTGAGAAGGCATCGAAATTCTTTTCAGTTTTCTAATTCATACTACCAACTTGCTTTCCAGAAAGATAGATGGATGTTTTTTACTGATGCTATAAAATATTACCATGAGATTCAGCAGCCTAGAACAACACGTGTTTATCTTATAGTCCTTGGAGTCAGAAGTCCTAAAATCAAGGTGTTAGCCAGACAAGGGAAGAACATTTTCCTTTTCAAGATTTTAGAGACTTTTTGCATACTTCAGCGCATGGTCTCCCCCACCCCACCCCTGCTGACTCTCCATCTCTGTCTCTCCATGACGTTGCCTTCTCTTACTCTAGCCATCGCTCCTGATTCCCTCTTATAAGGAAATCCACATAACCTGTCCAGAATGCTCATCTCCTTAAGATCCTCGACTTAACCCCTTGTGCTCAGCCTCCTTTGCTGTGTAAGACAACCTACTCAGAAATTCTGAGACCAGGGTGCAGAGATCTTTGGGAAGCCGTTATTCCATACCAACCAGGAGAGTGTTAAAGCATGAAAACTCTTTGAACAAGAGCAAAGCATGGTCGGGAGAGTCAAAAGGCAGCCCCAGAAATAGCCGTCTAAAAACATCGCCCTTGCAAAGACTGGAGGGGCAAGGTGGCTCTTCAATTTCAGACATAAGCTGTGTGATATAAATATCGTCTTTGAAAACCAGGATTGGTTCTGTGACAGGATCCTCCCTAATGCTGACCCTGGGTTCGAGCCCAGGAAGAGAGAACAATGAGAAAAGACATTCACTGCTCTGAACAACACTGCAGCAGGCCACTGTAGCTGGGAAGCAAACTCTGCTGCCTTCTTCCTATAGCTGCTGTGGTACAGCGCAGGAGGGGGCCAGGCCACACAGCCCTGTATAAAGGACTTGCTGATGGCTACCTCTCGACCTTGCTACCTGGCTCTTTTTGCAAGGTTTTAGTTCTCAGCCATATCATAACATGACCGATTTCCACACACTTTCAATTCTCTGATTTCCCAGATTGTATAGTTATTGCTACAGTCACACAGATATGTGACCACTGATCAGAAACCACTACCCAACCCACCGGGGCTTGCAAAATATTACAGGGGGCTCACCTGCCATGCCTCCTCCCACCCATTCAGATGACGGGAGGATGTCTCTCACTGTCTTGATGGGGATTCCCCCTCTCGCGTCCCCTCACACCTGAAGTGGAGGCTGCCCATTGTGGTAGACCATCTCTTCAGCTTCCTCATCCTACTCTGCACCCAGGATGGAGCATATTAACTAAATGAAACCAACATCCTCCTTCACCCTCCAGGCTGAGGGGATCATTCAGTAGTGGACACCTGGTCCTAGCCAAAGCTAACATTTTTTAAACTCTAGCTTAAGGAAAGGAATGGTCTCATGTGTGTGACGGGGCTGTGACCACAGCAGAGACTATTTTGAAAGAAGAAAGCCAGTGTGTTCAAGAGCCACAGGATGTGAGGCAGGCAGAAGGGCAGACACAGGTATGTGTGGCCATGCTTGAGGCCCTTCTTCTTATCTTCTTTGAACTCAGTCTCTTCCTGGGTCTTCCCTATGCCTTGAGTATGGGAACCAGAGAACACCCTCTTGGGTTTCTGTTGTCTGTAAAGCTGTAACTATAAGAGAGTCTGACGATAATTGGGAATGCAGTGGCTTTCCTCTTTATTCCTTCATAGTAGGCCTTTTCTTGCTGATGCTATTTCCCCTGCTTTTAGTCAGTTTTTGATTGACATTTCAAATTCTCAAGGAAACAACTCACAGATGGAGGACTTATTTTGGCTCATGGCTTCAGAGGAATCAATTCATGGTCATCTTGATCCATTACTTTTACAACCATGGCAAGGAAGAAACTTCTGGAAAGAAGGACAGAGTGAAGGACAGTGTCTCACTCCATAGCATCCAGGAAACAAAAGGGAAGAACCAGAAGGAGTCAGGGCTGCAGTATTGCCTCAAAAGCAAATGTCTAGCAACCCTTTACCTCCAACTAGGCACTTTATACAGTTCTACCAATTTCTATTCAAATTTTGAGTTCATCAATGGATTAAACCTTTGATTAGGTCAGAATCATCATGATATAATGTTTCTGGAAAGGTGCTCAGAGACATCCCCAGAGGTATACTTTACTAATCTCCTAGGTGACTCTCAATCCAATCAAGCTGAGCATCAACATGAACAATCACAACCACCCACAGCCAGGTCCAAGAGAACAATAAGAGTTATTACATTTGAGTTCCCCGGATAAACACCTTCCAGCAGCTGAGCAGTGAATCACGTGGCTGAAGTTCACCCAACAGTTAAACTGTGGGAAACCCTACCTTTTCACAGAGTCCTCTTAGTACAACCCTGGGAATGTGTCCTAGTTGGTCAAGCACTGGTCTTCCATTACTCAGGAGATCAAGGGCTATACCACAAAAGATATATGAAGACATAAGATCGAGAAGCATGAGAGAATGTAAGTGCTGGGGATCGGTGTTCCCATACACACAGATCAGTCTGTGAGGGAATGATTAGAAAGCAAAACCTTTCCTATCTCATGATAGTAAATTAAATGGAAGAGATGTCTAGGACTGACAAGCTACAAGTACCACATCAGGGATGCCCTGGAAATTGGGGGTGCTCTCATGGACAAGGTGCACATTCCCTCAAAGCCAAGAGTGCTGCACAGCTTGCCATAGTCATTCTCTTCTGCCATACCATGCTTATCTAAAGTCCCTCAAGACACACAGCCTCCAACACTAATAACCCTGTCAATACAGGGTTATTCTTCTAGTGTGATGAAGTACCATGACAAAGGCAACTTATAAAAGAGTTTATTTGGTCTTACAGTTCCATAGGGACAGAGTCCATGATACAAAGTGAAGGCATGGTAGCAAGAGCAGGAAGCTGAGGACGCATGTCTTGAACCCCAGGCACAAAGTAGAGACAGCAAGCTAGATGTGGCTTGTGTCTTTAAATTCTTAAATACCATCTCTAGTGGCATCTTTCTTCAATAAGACCACACCTCCTAAACCTCCCAAACAGCACCACCACCTGGGAAACAAATGTTCAAATGCCCAAGACTATGGGAGACATTTTATTCAACCCTTCACATGCCCTACCAATGAAAAACTTGTACTATCAATTTCTAGTCTTCCCTCATAGTAAATGCTAAATAAATCTTTTAAATGATGTAGCAAAAAATGTTTAATTTGCTAAATAAATATTTTTAATTAAATCTGCTTTAATTCTGAGACTAGGCTAGCAGGCAGTCTTGTGAACATGTATCTCTCCACTTCTCTACATCCTTGAGGTGACTATCCCTTCAGCTGACCTAGGGGAGAAGACCCCATACTTCTGCATTCATTGTCTGAAATTATTCTTACTGAAAATGTTACTATTCTTGTTTTAAAAAAAAACCCATCCCATTTGGGTTTAGTAAAATGTGCACCCAAATAGACGAAGCTGCTATTATGGCTGGTGAGTGTGTGTGTGTGTGTACGGGTATGGAAGCGAGAGAACAACTTTAAGTATTGTTCCCTAAGTCCCATCCACCTGTTTTTTGTTTTTGTTTTTTATACAGGGTTTCTCACTAGGTTGGAACTTGCTGAGTAAGTTCCTCACCAGTGAACTCCAAGGATTCCCTTGTCTCCATCTCCCCAGTGCTTAGATACAGGTACACACCACCGAGCCCAACTTTCTTTACACAGATACTTGGAATTGAACTCAGGTCCTCATACTCACACGGCAACCACTTTGCTCACGGATCTATCTTCCCCAGCCTCTGGCTAACTCTTATGGCAAAACACGTGTTCACAAGTGTGGGACCTCTCACTATCCCACACTCCCCATGCGCCCCTCCCCCAATGAAGTACTTGTTTGCCTTGTTGGGCATTTAGAAGAGAGGAAAGAGGCTAGATGGTTTCTCTTGTGGGGGAGATGTTTTATCTTTATTTTTATTATTACTATTTCATGTGCATGAGTGCTGTGCCTGCATGCTTATATGTACACCACAGTCTGGTGTCTATGGAGTCCAGCAGAAGGCGTTGGATCCCTGCCTGAAGTTTCAGACAACTCTGAGTTGCTGTGTGGTTGCTGGGAATCAAACGGGGTCCTCTGGAAGAGCAGTCAGTGCTCTTAACTGCTGAGCCGTCTCTCCAGCCCTTGGTTTTTGTTTTTGTTTCTCACAGGAATCCATTGTGACCCTCACTTGGCCTTCTATACCTCATGCAGAGGAGTGGGTGGGTGTAAAAAGCACTTTGGCTACTCTCCAAGATCTATGCACAATGGGGTGGGGAGAGACACCACCCTAGTTCTTCAGGGAGCATACAGAAAGCTGGAGAAGCTAAGAAGAGCAGAGATCCCACGGCAGGAGGGAGCTGGGCTAGCTGGGCAAAGAAGAGGCAGCCCTGCCTCTGGGCCCCTGAGTCACCCAGGATAGGCACCACAGAGTCAGCTCCCTGCTCAGAGGAAGTGGAACCTGAACATCAGACTGAGTCATATTTATTGAAGAGACGCTGGGAACAAAAGCTGTAGACAGGAGCCTGTGCGGGGGATGGCGTTCAAACTGCTTTTACCCACCCCATTAGCACTGTTTCCCTGCCTGCTACGTGGGCTGTGGCTTACAGAAAACCAAACACACGTTCTACTTTCACATCGGTCCTGGGCGGGTGGTTTTAACCCCATTGCAGCAGATGTGTTTTGAGAGATTGGCTTACTACTGATATTTTATGATTAACATTTCCCCATAGACTCTGTCTATGTTTTATTCAAAAGATAATGTGTCTGAAGTGATCCTGTGACTTGTGAAGTGTTGACAATTTAATGTTTGAAATAGCAAAGACTATGCTGGGATTATAAAAGATCTTTTTGGAGATGCAGTTCCAGCCTTGCCTGGAGTTTCCCTGGAATAAGCAGAGGTGTAGAAGTCAACAGATTTGGAGCATCTAGGCAGATTCTGTCTCCATGTGATAGCAGAGCCTTGGGCAAATGCTTTCCTGTTGTCTTGCTTGGGTGTTTTTATTTGCAGTATAAAAGAAACATTTTTAAAAAATAATCACAATTAACCTCTATTCACATCTTGGGGACTATTTCCTAAGCTGCGAATGTTGGGTAGATTGGGCAGTTACCAGGGTCTCTCCTGACTTAACCGCCTTTGGTTATGACTTACTATTCCAGCTGTCTGGGCAGAAGGTTGATAAATCTGCCTCCTCACAGATCCTCATGCAATACCTGTCTGCTAAGAGCTAACTCTAACGTGGTCAATGGGTGACCTTTGCATTATATCTAACCTCTAGGTCCTAAGAGGCTTTTTGTTTGTTGTTTGTTTGTTTTTACTAAAAAGCAGAAATTTTAGCAAGAAGCCCTGCTTACCTCCCCAATGGGGTCACAGGCCTGAGGCGGGAGTTGGTAAAGTCTCTCAGTGTATCAGCATGCCTCTTTCTAGAGACTTCGAAAAGTATCGTTCAGCAGAAGACAGAGCCTTACATGCTTGCTGTATTCCCCACCTTTCCTGTTGAGACCTTCTTTTATAAAAGCCTCCGATTGCCTAAGGTAAGTGTTGGGGGAAAGTGCTCACGCCTCTGGAATGTCTGTTCATTGTTGGCCAGACTCCCAACCTCCAAGATTCAATAACACCCAAATTGTATTTGACTTACTCTAAACCACCATGGAGTGGGCTTTAACGCTTCTCGCTTCCATAAGCCTCCATCTGCAAATTCACCTTTCACTCAGCTACTACTCAACACATAATTGCCATGGAAGTACAGGTGACATAAACCCCAAACCCCTACCTCAGGGACTGCTCCCTCAGCACCTCAATGAGGCCTTGGTCATGTTCTGACTCATTTATTTTTTTTGTTCCCAAGCCAGAATGAGAAGAGGCCTGTAAAACGTTCTTCGATTAAATTTTGAACCGGGTGCCACCTAGCCACCTGAATCATGGGGCCCCAGGGAACAAAAGGTGTAAGTGTTGCTATAACTTATTCTGACAGCTTCGAGATAAAGCACCTTGGAAGGATTTGATGTTCCAGCCGAGGTCATTAGAGACTGGGTGACTGTTGTGTCTCTGTTTCAGCCTTAGATATCTCAGAATCTCTTTCCATCTCACAGCAAAAACAGGACCAGATTTGTCCAAGAAAAGTCTTCTCTCAAAAATCCGCAAAGAGGCTTGACATATGCAAAGGACATTGGTGCATTTATCTCCTTTGAGCCTTGTAAGCAGCTCTTGTGTGCACTGGACAAGTCCTGTACCGAAGAGTCCATTTTAGAGGTGAAAGAAAGGAGCACATGGCTGCTGAGAGCTGAGCCTGCTATCATCCCAGGTACCAAGTGGTGGGGCTCAACTATGCTCTGTGGTTTCTGCAGAATCCTGAGCCCTGAGACTCCAACCAGAAGCTGCCTTTAGCTTAAGAGACAGCAGGGCTAAAGGAAGACCAATGAGGTAGTCTCTTGGTGTCCTGACCTAAAACTGGGTTGTTATGACTTCACTGGGGACTCCTGGGTGTCGTGGATTGTGAAACAGTACAGTCAGCCAGAGTCTGAGCCTGATCAGGTAGCTAACCAATCCTATGCCTATCCTGTGTGATATCTGGTCCAGAGGCTGAGGGTTGGGAGACACCTAAACGGAAGAGCAGAGAGAGAGGAAAGACATGCAGATCCCAGAGAGCTAAGACTGTCCAGCAGCACAGGAGTATCTGAAAGACAGAGACCCTAAGCACAGGGAGAGCAATAGCTGACAGGTAGATGGTAGGGTGTGGAGAATCACCTCTAAATGGAAGAGGATGTGGGCAGCACAGTGGCTGGGGGCAGGGGGTGCAGGCTTGGTGCAGGGAGGGCTGCGTGGGAGCAGAGAGGATTCTGCAAGCTGCCCTGCCTGCATCACAGGCATCCTGAGAACAAGTGCAAGCAGTGAGATCCGGCCCTTCAAGAACCACCTACCCAGCCGCCCCCACAAAGATATTACCCAATGCCGAGTAAAAGCCAAACAACAGCCAATTTGGGCCCCTGGATGATGAGCGCTATCTCAAGAGCAGAATGCTGGCCACCTCTGAAAGTTACCTTCCTGGAGCCGCAGAGAGGAATCAGGAGCTGTTTGTATTGTCTGCAGTGCTCCATGTACAATGCTGGGAGGTGTGATCACACTTCCTTTACTGGTTGCTAAGCATATTGTTACTAGGCGACAGCACTAAGATGATGCACAAGGCCGAAGTTCTGGGAACTGTGCATGTTGGAGAACTGCATGCTGAGGGAGAGTTGGAAAGTGAAATGGGAAGGAGGCTCTTTTGGTTTTGCTTCGATGGCGTGGTCTTGGCAAGAGATCCTGTGTAAGGTAGCGCTTCATCCCAGAGCTTGGGAGGCAGAAGCAGATCTCTGAGTTCAAGGCCAGCCCACTCTACCGATTGAGTTTCAGCCAAGCAAAGGCTACGTAGTGAGATCCCCGTCTTGGAGGAGGAGGGTGATGTCATACATACCGTGTTTTGTTTACTGCCGGCCATGACTTTCAAGGCAGTGACCGAATCATTTCTCCAGAACACAGAGAGTAAGAGAGGCCGTGCATTTGAAGACTCCCTTCATGGAAGGAGGAAAGGAAGTGACTCTTGGTGTTGCACTCGGATTAGAAAACCTTTGGGGGAGGGGAGGGCCCCTGTCATCTAGTCATTGAGAGCCATTTGTATGCTTCATGGCTGTTCTAGTTCCAGAGGTCTGAGAATTCAGCACAGCAAGGGGACAAACCCTCTAGCAACAGGAGGTATCCAATGATGGACAGTGTCGTTGGGAGGAAACAGTTCCAGCAATTGCTGAGGTGGAGGAAAACGCTCTCCATAAAGAGAGAGTTTGCATAAAGAGAGAGCTGAGAGCAGTCCACCCCATTCCCTCCTAAAAACTTAGTTGCATGGGGACAGCCCTAACCCAGGTAGTCGGGCCTCTGGAGTTGGTACAGGACATTTCTCTGACCCGGTGAGAGGAAACCTAGGAGGGCTTTGTGAGGATGGATGGTAGCAAGCTGACGAGGCTATCAACAGGTAGAGAAAAAGTAAGAGGCAACGAAGACCATTTGGGATGCAAAAACAGCTCCCTGATAAGGCACCAGACATGAATAAGACTTGGGAGACCACAGTGTCTCTTGTAACCTGTGGCATGTCCTGCTTCCTGCATTCCTCATGTGACTGTCAGGGCCCTGGCTCTTGGCCTTTTCTGTGGCAGGTATCATATACCTCTCTGACTCATCTCTCCATGAGAATGTCAGGCCTGTCAAAGGTTTCATTTCTTTTCCAGGCCAGGAATCACCTGTACGTAACACAATCCATCTACCTTCGCCTGTCTCTTCGGTTGATAAGAAAGTCAATGAAGTCATCCTAGACAGACAAGCCACCCAGTGCCATCATCAGAATGCCAGGCTTGCAGCCTGCGAAACACAAATGCCCACTCCTCACAAGCCACAAAACCCACCCACACTCCACCCCTGGCTCAGTTTGCCTTGGGGGGACCTAATGAGTCCTGCTCTGCCCGAGTACCACCACTCCAGCTCTGCAATGGTCAGGCAGCTGCCCTCTGCTGAGTCCAGGCTCACCTCAAGTTCACCAAGATTTCAACACTGGGTAATCTGTCTCAAAGATTTGACATCATTATTTACAATGAGTCAGTCGTGAAGAGGGGATGGAAACAGAAGTCCTTCCAGGAAGAAAACTATCTGGATAGAAACTGTCCCTTTGATGACTGCAGCTAGAAGATCAGACTCAGGGAGCCTGGGCAGGGAAACTGAAGGAGGAGGAGGGAGGAGGCCAGAGAGGTGGTGAATACGACATCCTCTAACCTTCCCTCTCCTATCTCCCTCCATGTCTCCATGCAAAATGCAAAATCCTCATTGTTTCCTGTAGTCTGTGACATCATGGGGTCATGGGGAGGGGGGCGGGACCAAGTTCTCTGATGTGTCTTGAAGTGATGTAGCCAAGAAGAAGCAACCATGTAGAGGTGGTAAGAAGCACAAGAAGGGGCTGGAGAGATGGCTCAGAGGTTAAGAGCACTGGCTATTCTTCCAGAGGTCCTGAGTTCGATTCCTAACCATATGGTGGCTCACAACCATCTGTAATGAGATATTGTACCCTCTTCTGGCATGCAAGATGAACACCGTATACATAATAAATAAATCTTGAGGAGGAGGAAGAGGAGGAAGAGGAGGAGAAGAAGAAGAAGCACAGAAAGTAAGTCTCAAACCGCCAGAGACAATGCTGAGGCTCTGAGCTTCAGAGCTGGGATTTGGGTTAAGTGCAGTCAGACTGACCAGGGCTCAGCTGGCCCTTCAGTGATACATACTTTTGTCTTCTATAAGTGTTTCCACTGATACACAGAAGAACTGAACAGATCAATTATCTATGACATACCACGCAGAGTGCATTCAACACATAGGTATCTATCTCCTTTTAATCTTTGTGATGGCCTAGTAAGGGGAACACTGTCAATATTGGGCATGGTATAGTGTGTAGGAAGGCTGAGCTGGAGGATTTGCAAAGTGTTTGTGGTCACATGGCAGGGAAGCAGAGGGAGCAGCCGTAGAAACAGAGGCCTCAGTGTTCATCCTTGAGACCTGTGTCCTGACGATGGAGAATTGCCTGTGTGTAGACCAAGGCTCCCTCTAGGGTGGGAGACATTGCAGAACACCAGCTTCAGCCCTGCAGCTCTCCCCCAACTCCCTACTGGAGCTCCTTTCCCCCAGCCCTGTCTCTGAGGCTCACTCTTTGCCTTAGCCATTCCTAAGGAAACCTCTGGGGGCCCTCAGGATCATGGTGTCTGGGGCAGGGAGGTGAGCAAGCATGCTTACCACTGTCTTGAGAAGGAACGGAGCAAAGAGCTGGGCTTGGGAGTTCTTTCTCCAAGCATTCTCTGGAAATCAGTGTGCATAGTAATGGTTAATGACTTAGAAAAGATCGAAGGGTAGTTACCAGCATGGATGGGTTCTGCTAAGGCACATTCTGGAACTGCTGGTCCCCTTTCAGGGTAACATTACCACTAGACAGGTATAAATAAACAGCAAGGGAAAAACTTCCCAGAGACGAGTGTGGCACCTTCCAGAGCGTCCGGGGTTGATGTGGAATCCTCAGGTCACGGGGACTCCATAATCCTGGGGCACCCCAGGGGCTTTGTTAGTGTGGACCAAGGCAGAGAGCAAGCCTCAGAGACAGGGTTGGTGGAAGGAGTTCCGGTGGAGAGCTGGGGGAGAGCTGCAAGACACAAGAGAAGGTTCACCTCTGTGTCCACAGAGAGGTGTAAAAAGAAAAGATCAGGAAGAAATGAGCCCAAAAGATGAAAAAGTAACCAAGAGGGATCGATCATAGGTGAAATTCCTGACACAGATTTAGCTGCCAAAGCCAGAATTTTTTTTTTCTTTCTTTTTTTTTTCTTTTTGGCCTGAAGAAAACATTCCTGATACAGCTCTTGGGGTGGTAATTCCCGGGGTGAGATGGGTAAATGAAACTATTTTCAAGACTGAGGAATCCACTGACTCTGGCTCCCAGCCCGCTGTCCCCTCCTCCCCATTGTCCAGGCCTTTGCAGATAGATCTCCACATCGGGGGCTGCTGGGGGTGGGGATGACTCAGACTGACCTTGGTTTCTTCCTCCTCCCTTCCTGTACTACAGCAGACACCAGCCACAGGCTCCCTGTAACCCATCAAGTAGGACACGGGCACTAGGACTTTCTCCGGATTCATGAGCTCGTTGAGGAAGCTGTACACGCAATGAAGGATGCCATACAACAGAAGGAAAGGCCTGTGTGACCAACAGCACAGAGGTGGATGCGTTTGGGAGACAGCTGGGGATCGGGAGAGGTGGTCCTGAGAAAGACAGTATGGTGGAACAAGGGCAAAGCCAGCCTTGTGGTAGGTGTACCCTGAGCAGATAGAAGGTCGTCTTGATAGCATGGCGGTATTGTTTTATGCAGGGTTCATCAGCACCATTTCAGGTAGAGGGAGAACTGAGAACAAACCAAAACAAAAACAAGAACGAAGAAACAACTGCTGCAGGAATGCTTTCCAAGCTTCCGGGGAAGGGGTTTCTAATACGCACCCCTAAGTAGCACAACTGAAGGGCTGTTTGGGAGACTTTTCTGCAGCCCCTCACTCCAGAGACTTTCAAACTGCAGCCCCTGCTCAGCCTGCAAAGCTGTCAGAAGTGTGATACTCAGGCTGCATCCAGACAGGTGCAAAAGCCGTGGGTCCGGAACCAGGAGTGCAAGCTTCAGTGAGTCTGTCTGAGATTCTTAGGCTATGCTGGAGGATCGAAGGTCGCTGTGCAGTCAGTCAGTGAGGTGATCATGGCTGCCACCAACTTCCCTGAGTCCTCACACATTCTTTGCTCGGGCTCATTCTCCACCCAGGTGGCCATGTCCATGGGCTGGGGAGCCTTCTGTGAACTGGCCTATAGCAGCAGCCAGTGAGGGGCCATGTGTCTTGTTTTAATCAGAGTCCCTCTGCCACCCATCATTCCCAAAGGGGCCAGAGACCATCTCTGAACCTGCATTTGCCTGCAGATCTTTTCTCAAAAGCCTCCCTGGATCTGACCAAGTCTCTACCCACTGACTACGAGCTGTGAATCCTGACATTTGCTGGATTAGGATTAAGAGACAGAGGGCACAAAACAAGGCCTCTGCCTTTCCACCGCTTCACTTAGCAAAGTGTGTACTTGTGAAAAATCATTTTATCTCAAGACAACATGTGCCAGGCAAAGCTGAGTGGAGCAGCCACGTGCTCTAGGGGCGTGAGCCTCTGTCAGTACCCAGCCCATTCCCTGTGTCAGGGTCCTCTCATTCTGCATACCCATGGAGATCCTTTGCAATCGCCTGTTCCAACTGTGGGACAAAAACCACACATCTGCCTGCCCACCCAGGCATTTCAGGTAGGCATGCTCTTCGCGAGCTCCCATTTCCTGGAGAATAGCCCCTGTCTTGCCCTCTGCACCTCCGCTGGAGACAGGTTAGTTCTTGCTTACCTGGCCAAGCCCTCTGTTCCCTCTGCCCCACTCCCCCACATTCTATACTGGCACTGAGAAAGAAAGCAGGAAGTGGGTGGGCTCCTGTAGAACAGCCCTTGGGGGGGACCACTCCACAACACTAGCTTCTCTGACAGCCAGCAGTATGGGCGGCTGCGACAGGGTGGATGCCCAAGGCTAGCAGGCACTGAGGTCTGTGGCCCCGGGGGACTTACACGGTGCCCTGCTGTACATCAGTGCCACAGCCTGGCTCATAGCACTTGACCACGCCCCAGAATGCCTATCTGCACATCTCAAAGCTGGAGCCTCTGTGTGCTTGGCGCTAGAGTTCCTCTGGCCTGGGACCAGAATCCTTCTATCCAAAACAAAATGCTGACTCTCTTCCCAACATAAAAACCCATATAGCTGAACGTCCTGCTCCTATACATTCAATGACTTCTAGCTGCATGAGAATAATGCCAAGTGACAGAGGACCTCTCTGCACCCTGTTTGCATTGCACAGTTCTGCTAAATCTTGATACCTTGAGCTGTTCATTTTTCCATACCAGCCAGTCTTCCATGTCATCTGCGTGGGAAGTATCTCCCCACTCTTCTGTTGGCTTGATCCCATCCACTCTTGAAAACCCATCTTTGAACTACATCACCCGTGAAGTCACGCTAGCCTTCCCTTGGTAGCATTGGTACTCTGGCCTTAGAGACTCAGTGACATTTGTACCAGTCTCTGGTGACTCATGTGGTGTGCATTGAAGCTATCCTTGTCTGGAGGACAGCTTCCTGTTCACCTCTGCATCCACAGTGTTTAGCACAGCACCTGGCCCACAATAAGTACATCACCCCCCACAGGAAACACAGTCACCAACACACACACATAATGAATGCTAAGAGCCCATGGAATGGGTCTGGAGCCTTCCCTGACTGATACACATCTGAACCCCCAGTTCCAAAGCCGTCAACAAAGATAGGAGTCAGGCCTGGGGCCTGGGCTCAGCTGGTAGAGCATTTGCCTAGCATGCATGAAACCTTGGTCTGACACTGATCCCTAATGCTCCATAAGCTGGGCATTGTGGCTTACGGTTGTGAGCCCAGCAATGAGAAGGTAGAGGCATGAGGATCAGAAGTTCATGGTCATGCTTGGCTTCACAGTGAGTGAGAGGTCATCCTGAGCTATGTGATAACTGTGTCTTGAGAAAAGGGAAAGGGTGGGAAGGGTAGAATAGTGGATGGGAAAGAAAGGAGGGGAGGGCATAAAATATAGAGGAGGGGGTAACAGGAGGGCAGGAGGGGAGAAGAGAAAAGAAGTCCCAGTCCCACCCACAATGCTTTCTACTAAATCTTGCTTCCAGAACCCAATTCCCACTATACACTCCCTTGAGTGAGTCTTCCAGGCACCCACCCTTCATGTTGTTGCCATGGAGGTCTATCCCACAGAATACCTGCTATCTCCCCCTTCTCCAGGGTCTGAGGCTTTAAAAGTCATCTCTGCAGCTTTGGGCCCCGTCTGTCACTTCTTCATATACCTAGCCACAGCTTCCTTTCTTACCTTCTTGTCTGACATACTTCCTCTTTCCCTTGCTTACTCTGTCCCCAGACCCCAGAGCTTCATTCCCTAGCTCACATGTGTTTTCTGTCTGTGGAAGCTGGTTGTGAGTCATGGGGACTTGTGGTCTCTGGTAAGCCTATCCCACCTGGACACCAGAGAAGGGACATGGTCTTGAGAGTGACAGTGACCCAAAAGTCTTCACACTGGTAGGAAAAGTGCCTATAGGGTCCTGAACATGATGAAATATGAGAAGCCCCTGTACTGTGTCCTGTACCTGAAAAGCCCGTGAGTCACACAAAATCTGGAGCTTCTCAGCCACAGCTAGGAACCAAGCAAGCAAGACTTCCTCCTTTCAAAGAATATGGAAAAGATAGTCCAAGCAACAGGAAATGTAGTATCTTGTTTCAAACTTGTAATCAAAAACCTGCTTTTATATAGCTCTGTGGAGGGTAAACTGAAAAGTAACTCCATTTCTGAGTGGGAATGAGAAGATTCTAAGTAAAGTTGGAAAGACCCATCTGGTTGCTTGGTTGACTGGTTCACTAGATTGCATTCCTTCTCTGGTTTATCCACTCATTAGTCCGTTGATATTCCCATTCTTCTTCCCACCCATCTATCCATGCATCACTCATCCAACTCTCCATCTCTCCATCTGCCCACCTTGTACCCATCATCCATCCATCCCCTCATCTCTCCATCTACCTGCTTTTCCATCCACCCACCCATCATCCTGCCATCATCTACTCATCCTGCCATCCTGTTAACTGACCCATTTTAAATATCACATCTGTGTAACTATAAGACGAGATTTCTCCTCCCCCAAATCAGAAAAGAAAAATTTAATAGCCAACCAACCCTTTACATTTCTTTCAAATCATGAATTTCTCCCCAAATGACCATATTTCAAACGAAAGTCAACTGGGAAAAATATGAGTCTGAAGCAGCCTGAGTGGTTTTGCTAGCTGGGTATGCTTTTCTTTTTCAAGCAATGATTTAGAACAGTAATTTTTATTATAGGCACAGCTTTATAAACTAAGTGTTTTAGGAAGTCTTTTGAAGAGCAATGCATTAGATGGCTATACTGTGGACTTCTAGAAGTACTTTTCAGGGGATTTTAATAGATATTTCTTCAAAGAAAACATCTTGAGTGTCCACAAGGATTTGCAAAGATTCACAATGTCATTAGTCATCAAAGAAATCAAAATGAAATTAGCAATAAGATGCACCATCCCCACTAAGATGGTAAAGTCAAAATTGCAAACAGTAACAAATGCAGACAAGAATGTGGAGAAATTGTTTCAGTTGCTGTTCTTTTGCTGTGACAAAACACCATGACCAAGGCAACTTAGAAAGTATTTAATTGGGGTCTGGTTTACAGTTTCAGAGGGTGAACCCATCACCATCATGGTGGGGAGCATGGTAGCAGGCAGGTGCTGAAAGAGTGGCTGAGAGCTTACTTCCTGATCCACAGACAGGAGGCAGAGAAAGAGAGATTGAGCCTGGTGTCGTCGGCTTTTAAAACCTCAAAGCCCACCACCAGTGACACATTTCCTCCTATAAGACCTCACCTCCTAATCCTTCTAATCCTTTCAAATAGTGTCACTCTCTGATGACTAAGCATTCAAATATGAGCCTTTGGGGGGACCTCTTATTCAAACCACCACATATTTGAACAGAGGATTCTCAAAAGAAGAAATAAAAATGGCTACAAAATATCTTTTAAAGCATTAAATTAGTAATTATCAAAACTTAAAACGACTTTGATATTTCATGACTAAGATCTAGAAAACAACTGACAACAAAGGCCATCAAGGATTCAGGGAAAAGAGAATCCTCACTCACTGTTGCAATAGTGTCTGGCCTGGCAAGATACATCCAACTGAGCAGTTGTGGTACTACTACCATCTTGGGGCTATCCAATAGCCATCTGTTTGGGATTAAGTCCCACTCAGTGGGCAGGAGTCAAACCTGCTAATGGAAACATAGTTAAGAGCCCATAGCTTGAGAGGTCATAGACTGAAGATGAGAACCTGCTAATACCACTTTTCAACTGCCTTTTAAATGCTTATCCTTATATCCATAGCTAATATAGCTCTCATCCCTTATGAAAGAAGCTTCTTAGTTCCGTTTCTTTTGGGGATTTTACAGAGAACCACAATTGGTCAAAGTGCAGAGAATAAATGATAGTGGAATGCTCAGGCCCAAATGAGACATCTATAATACAGCATCTACACTCACGATTCAGGGAACATCATGGAAGAGAGGCCAAAAGGATCCTAAGAGCCAGAGAACCAGGACGATTGCTGTGAGATGGTATCTCCTAGACACAATATGGTTGTCTACACAAGATCACACCAGTTGACATGCCCACATAATGGGGGAGGGGGCCACAAGGTCCCACCCCTAACTAAAGAACTAAAGTCAATCAATAGCTACTGAGGGAGAGAAGGTAGTTCTCTTCAGAAACAAGACCTGATTGGTACCCAAGCCCTGAGATTAGCCCTACGCTCATACAAATACAATAAACACTACCTAGATTCTGTGTGTGTGTGTGTGTGTGTGCGCGCGCGCGCAATAGAGGACAGGGGTTTAGGGATACTCAGGAGGAGTTTGAGAGGTTAGAGGTATGGATAGAAATGATGTAACTACAGTGTACCTATGTATGGCATTCTCAAACACCTTTTTAATGTGATATACCCATAAATAGAATGTTATTCATCAATGGAAACAGAACAAAGAGCTAAGAGACATGGCAACATGCACAGACCTTCAGAACACTATGCTGTAAGAAGGAAGTAAATCACAGAGTCTGTGACTTCACTTGCATTCTGTCTAGAAGACAAAGTCCACACCAGTAGAAAACACACAAGCCATGCCAGGGCAATGGTGGAGAATGAGAGCTAGTGGTTCAGGGGTTCCTTCTGGAGTAATGCAAACATCTGTGACTGGCAGGGGCAATGGCTGTACAGACCTGTGAGTATACACTTTTGAAAACCCATTGACCTGTGCATTTAAAAGGGTACATTTGGGGCTGAAGAGATGGCTCATCAGTTAAGAGCACTGGTTGCTCTTCCAGAGGACCCAGATTCAATTCCCAGCACCCACATGGCAGCTCATAACTCTCTGCAGCTCCAGTTCCAGGAGACCTGACACCATTATGTAGACACACATGCAGGTGAGACACCTATGCACATAAAAAAGTACATCTTAAAAAATAAATAAATAACATAAATTTAAAAAATAAAATAAAAGAGTACATTTTGTAGGGTTTTTTGTTTTTTGTTTTTCATTTTTGGGGGGTGTTTGTTTGTTGTTTTTTGGTTTTTCAGACAGGGTTTCTCTGTGTAGTTTTGGTACCTGTTCTGGATCTTGCTCTGTAGACCAGGCTGGCCTTGAACTCACAGAGATCCGCCTGGCTCTGACTCCCAAGTGCTGGGATTAAAGGCATGCGCCACCACTGCCCAGCAATGGTATTTAAACTATAGCTCAGAAATGTCATTATTGTAAAAAAAGAACACGTTGTGAATTAATAAAGAGTAGCTACCTCTCCCAGCCAGTGGGATGTGACATTTACAGGCCACAGCTGATGAAGGGTGGCCCTACCAATCAAATAGGTGAAAGAGTTGGGGAAAGCTTTCTAAGTGAGCATACTATTTCACATAGCATGTGATACAAAATGTGTCTCTAAATAATATATTGACTATTATCCTAAAATCTGACATATTCAAATTAGCTTCATTAAAAAGGTCCTTCTCTTCACTGGGAACAGGGGGTTCTCAGGCTCATATTGTACACAGCCAGTGCATGAACGCCCATCATATGTCAGTGCCATGTTGTGTCCTTGGAATATGGCAGTGCCTCTCAGAACAGTATACTGTGTCCTCCCTGGGGCCTCCCATGTGAATGAAACAATCGCTCAAGTGTGAGGTCATGTTTATAAGAATTCTGTATAGCTGACAATAACACCTACCTGACAAAAATGCCTTGATCTCTATTAAAAATTATCTGGTGGCTGCATGTGTGTTTGTGTGTGGTACATGGTATGTGTGTGTGGCACTTGCATATCTACGTATAGGGTCTATGAGGAGGCTGGAGGAAGGCCTCATAAGTCCTCCTCGATTGCTCTTTATCTTACTCTTTCAGACAGGGTCTCACTGAACCAGAAGTTCTCATTTCAGCTAGACTAGCTAGCCATCGAGCTCCGGGATCCATCTGCCTCTCCCCTGACCACACAGCTGCAGTTACAGGCACCTTCAGACATGCCCAGCTTTTTCTGTGGGTGCCAGGGGTTCAAACTCAGATCCATAAGCCTGTACAGCAAGTACTCCTACACACTGAGCCATCTTCTCAGCCCCAGGGTTCTAATCTTTTAAGTTCCAGGTTCCTTGGAGCATCAAGGGAAAGCTATGAACTGTCTTTCCAGAAACATATGCGTGAGTTCTGAGGTGAAAATCACACACCTTTCAGGGAGTTTGTGTGAACAACCTCCAACTATACATACCACTGACCCAAGCTCCCCAACCCAGGGCGAGGCTCTCCAAACTTTCAGGCACCTCTAGGTGTGAACATAGGTTAGGGGCTGAATGTTCAGCACAAACGTACAGACAGTGTCTTTCTGCAGAGTCGGGTCCCCACCAGGGGATGACAGATTGCGCTGCAAATAAACAGTTAACGTATACCAGGTGCCCTCACCTCTAAGGACTACAAGAGCTGGAAGCTCAGAGTCCATGAGACAAGAGATAGGCTTATGCCCACTGTGGGAGTGAAGTCCAAGCGACTGTATGTACACTGATGATCCCTGCTGTTCCCTGGGATCCCTGCCAACCCCTGCCTTGTGGGTCTCTCTCCTGTGTACTTTTAACTCTACACCGAGGTGACCTCGATTTCCATTTTCCTGGCTTTCCTCATTCTGGCCCAGACAAGCTCAGAGCAAGAGAATGAAGGAGATGGTTCATAAATCATCTGGGGGACTCAAGAGTGGATTTGTAAAGGGATTTGGGGGCTCCTCATCTTGATCCATGACTCCCTCTTTGGGCTTTGGGAAATCTCTGCCTTGAAGGAAGGCATCCTGGCCCTGAAGAATTCAAGAGGCTTGATAATGTCTTCTGTGTCACAACAGCCTGTTGTGACGCCTCGTGCCAGGAATGAGGAAGAGCTAGTCTGTGTGGCCAGGTTCAGACAGGCATGAGTGTGAAGGGAAGGAGAGATGGGGACGTGAAGTCTCATGACCCTGGAATCTGAGGATGTATGAAGGACTGAGAAGGAAAAGCACCTCCCTGCCATGGAAGAATTGAACCTGAAGCTATGTCGATAAACTCTGCAGATCATGGCAGCCAAGGGACCAGGAGGCCACAATGTTTCCAAAGGGGGTCATGGACTAAGCTTTAGAAAAAGAATAGGTAGGACTTGGCTTAGGAAAGCTGGATGGGACTGAGGTTCCCATCCCACAGGAATAGAGATTTGTGGGTACAAATGACCAAGGAAGCTTGGCAAGAGGGGGAAGGGTTTTGTTTGGGAAGTATAAGGACATGGGATAGGAGGGGTCAATTAAGTTTCAATTAAGCTTGAACAGATAGCATTATATGGACTTTTTGGATTATACATTATATGTATATAATATGTATATACATATATACACATATACATGCAATAACAGTTTGAAAAATGAGGCTAAGAATTTGAAGGACAGCGGGCAGGGGTGTATGAGAGGCTTTGGAGAGAAGAAAGGGAAAAAAGAAACATTGTAATTAAATAATAGTCTCAAAAATTAAAAAAGAGGTCCTTAAATCACAACTTTGAGGAATTTGGAATTCCATCCTGGAGAGCTCCTAAGGATGGGATGAGGAGAGAGGATTTATTATAATATAAAGTCATATTAGGGCCTGAGCTCTGAGTAGGGGTCATGGAATAAGGAAGGAGGGGGTGGGAGACGTGAAGGAGAACCTGTGGGATTCAGAGACGGGCAAGATGTAAGCAGGGAGAAATGAAGACACAGAGGAAGGAGGCCAGTGCAGCCTTCCTGAGCATGTGGGAGAAGAAGGGCATGGAGACAGGGACTGGGAGGAGGGACCCCTGAGAGGCAAGGACTCCAGCTGAAGGTGAGCCATTCCACTGGGGAGGTCTCTAGACTTGGAAGTGGGGGGCTGCAGCGAGGACTTGGCACAGAGCCTAGGAGGTCATATCCAGGTGGTCCCTGGAGATGTGACTGGAGGTCCCTGGTGTTCCCTGGAGATTCGATCTGCAGATCAAAGTGCTGTGTGTTCAGAGACCACGGTGGGATACTATAGACAGGCTGGTAGTTAACACAGACCTCAGAACAGCAAGGTCCATCGAAATGAATATGTATCCATGAGTGTGTGTGTGTGTGTGTGTGTGTGTGTGTGTGTGTGTGTTTGCATCAACAACAGAAACAAAAAAGAATCAGGAAGAATGCAAGCAACCTATCCAGCCTACACACTCGAATGCTCCCATAAGCCTTCACTGAAGCTTTCAAATTCACCAAAGAATCAATTGTAGCGCCAAGAAAATTGATACCTGGATACTCTGCTGGATGCCCCTTTCCCATCCTTACCCACCCACCCAGCCCCACCCCCACCCTCACCCCCGAGATCTCCCTGCATTCCACAGTTTATTCTGGCTGGCAAGGCCTGGACTGTTCAAAGTCTGCTCAAGTTTTCTGCTAACCCATCTACTTTGTACCCTGCTCCCCAAATCTGACTGGGGAGCCATCACAGGCCCTTGACCCAACTCAACATCTTCAACAGCTCCCAGCTGCTGCCTTCTCAATAAAGTCCCCTAGTTTTCCAACAACGTCCACTGTCTTCAGCTTCCCATCCAGGCCTTATCTCACTCTTTACCTGTATTAACTCTTGTTTCCTTTGGCTACCCTCGGCTCCACCCGAAGTGAGTCACTCAAACTCCACCTTTCCACCCACCTCCAGGCTCCTATTTACAGTTTTCTTTGGACACAACCAACATGCCAAGTTCCCACAGATGAATCTTCTTTTCCCCTTCAGAGCACTTCCCAGAGCACCACCTTCCTGGGAAGCTCTGAGACACATCCTAGCCAGGAGTAATGTCTCTCTCCTCCAGTCTTCCACATGCTGTGCCTTTCTCATGGGCACCACAAGTCTTCATCTTTTCTTACAGATATTTCTCTCCACATGGTAGCCTCTGCCCTGGCAGACTGTGAGTTTGCTGAGGTAGATAGGAGCCTTTGGGTTGGGGAGGTAAGACCCGAGTGTGTAGAGCTTGGAGGAGCAGAGGAACATTGAACAAATGTGGGAAGTGAATTACAGCAGAGAAACGGAGGCTCGGTAATGCTCGCACAGATAGAAAATGAGTTAAGACTCAAACTCACAATCGTTCTGACCCCAAATCATTTCTCTTCCCTGGCATGGTGCCTGTGACATTTTATGGGACATGGTGACAGGCGTCAAGCATTTCTCTCAAGGATTCTGTCACACAGGTGGTACCGCTTCTTTTTCAAATAAGAAAAAAAGAAGTCGAGAAACGTTCTCAAAACTGTACAGCCAGTCACTGAAGACTCCAGGGCCCAGGCTCACTCATACTGAAGTGGTGCTTAGGCGGAGACTCCTCAGCACTAAGCTTGAAGCTTGAGAATCAGGACTTACAACACCCCCCTTACAACTACCTCGGCTGAGGACTCTGAAAGGCAGAAGCCAGCACCTGTGCTGTGAGTGAAAGGGCCTGAACCGGATGTTGTCACCGATGTGGGGGAGCCTGCCTGGAGGGACAGCTCCCTGAGTAGGAAGGTGTGGAGGTGAACCAAGGAGAAGACTGACTTGAAATGTGCCGTGCTGCCAAGGAACAAAGAGCTTTGGGTGCTGGAGGGGGTGGAAAGAGGACAGGGCTGCTTTAGAAACCAGGGCACAGTGTGCCTGCATCAAGTGGCCAGGACTGGAGCTGTGGAAAGGAACCCTCTGGAAGAGCCAAACTCAAACTCAGCAGAAATTCTCAGCAGCTCTGAAAGGAACCTCTGAGCCCCATGGGTATAGGAGAAACAGCCATGCCAAGGGCAGGGGGTAACGTGGGGTCAGGGGTGTGTGTCGGGAATCTCAGACACACAGACAAAGGGAAGGCTTCCCTCGGCATTGGTGGAAGGAGTGAACCACTTTGGAAGAAGATTGCTTTGTGAGACAAGAGTCAAGCCCACCCATGCCTCAGTCTGGACTGGGTGGCTTCCTGTGAGCCCCCGTCTTTCTCCAGTGGTCTTCCCAGATCCTGTGTGGGTGGATTTTAGAGTATAAAAGGGAAGAGAGAAGTGTGTGAGTGTGTGTGTGTGTGTGTGTGTGTGCGCGCGCGTGCAGGGTGGGGGGGTGAGGGGTGGGGAGGGGAGTGAGGGTGGGGGGTGGTGTTAGTGAACTATAGCTAAGATGTCAGGGGTGTGTGGAGGGAGAAAACATTAGCTATGAAGGTGCCTGACTTTGCTGGGACTTGGCCCGGGTTCGTCTTGGCATTAATCACATTGAATAGGTACCTTTTAAGAGTTCTGGCCCCTTCAGCACTGGGCAAAAGGAAAAGCTGGGGAGACCCAGAACGCAGAGAGGTGCCCGCCAGTAAGACCACCTGAGTCTATCTGAAGGGTCTATCTCTCAAAAACCAAACTGCACTGTATCACTCTGCCCATTGCATCTAGGTAAAAATGCATCAAAACGTGCAGCCTAGAGTCTGCTCTCTTAATCAAACTGTCATCGTGGATAATAATTATACCTTGAGAAATGGCAGAGTGACTCAAAAGGCTGCCCCTTCCCCCACCACCCCCTCACACAGCTCAGAGCTTTGCATGCTAAATGAGAAGGCCTAGAAAGAATAGCCACCATGTTCTGCTGCCTACACGATGAAATGGTCCTTCAAGCTCCAGAGTCTGGTGGGTATCAGCGGGCATCATCTTTCCTGGCCAACGAGCTAATTCAGCCTGGCTGTACTCAGAGCACACTGGATTGGGAGTAGAGCAGCCAAAGTAAAAACTGTTGAGTTTTTGCCTCTTGTATCTCTGAGTTGGCACTTAGGGAATGTTCTTCTGTGTCAGAAGGTGGCCCATGACCTCAGGAATAGGAAAGATAAGGCTGAGGTACAACTCTGGTAGAGTGTGGCTGCCTGCCATTTGGGAGATCCTGAATTGCCTCCCCAGCACCAGAAAAAAAAAAAAGAAGAAGAAATGAATTCCTGGGCATAGCAGTACATTCCTGAAATCTCAACACTTGGAAGGGTGGGGGTGGGGGTGTTTGAAGCCAAGCTGAGCTCCATAGCTATCCCAAAAAACTTATAAAAGCAAGCAGACAGATGGCTCAGCTAATAAAGTGCTTGGCCTAAGGAGAAGTAAGCAGACATAGTCCTGGGGCTTGCTAACTAGCCACTGACCAAGCAGAATCAGCAAGTTAACGTGAGAGACCCTTCGGTAGCTAGTGTTAATTGCCAGCTTGACAGAATCTGGAATCTGGGACTACCTGTGGAGGAGTGTTTTGATTGATTGCATTAATTGAGGTGGGAAGACACACCCACTGTGGGTGGCACCATTTATGGATTGAGGATATAAACATGGCTGACTGCTTCAAGCTCCCGCTGCCTTGACGAACCTGCCGTGATTGACTGGACTTTCTCCTTTAAGTTGCTTTTGTCAGAGTGTTGTATCAGAGCAAAAGGAAAAGGAACGAAGACAGACACAGCTGGGAAATCAAGGTGGACAGCATTCAGGGGAAGGATGCCTGAGACTGACCTCTGGCCTGGACCATGAACACACGTGCATTTGCACAACACCCCACCCCCATCCCCCAGCCACAAACACCACAAACAGGTGTACTACATAGTCAAACAAAAATCAAAACCATTGCTTCCTCATGGGCTCAGATGCAGCCCATAAATATCAAGACATGGGAGAGTTCACACTTCTGAGTGTCTACTGTGTGTCTATTATGTTTTATGCACAGCAGAGGTTATTAAGCTTGTACATGGGCATGCCCCCCAGGATGCTAATATTGAAATGTTCGCCCATACTTCTTGGTGCTTGTCTATAGCCCCAGGGCTCTGAAGGCCTGGCTCCACCACCAGACTACCAGTGCTCTGGCCCTCACAGGGTGACCCAGCATAGCATAGGAATCAGAGGTGGAAGTAAGGGCTCTCCTATCCTGCTATGGGTGATGGCTACTATTGTTTCTAGCTTAGTTGTGTCCTGGCTAATGCAGATCACCTCACCTCACCCTCAAAAGCCCTGCTACCACCCCCACCTTACAGACAAGGAAGCCACAGCTAAATGACTTTCCCAAGGTCATAGAGGTCCAGTTATTGTCACCATAAGCCTGGGCTCCTGACCATTCAACTGCTTGCATAGAAGCTGCCTGTTGGTGTTACCAGGGTCCTGCTCCTCCTCTCTTGCCTTAGGTATGGCCTGAAGTATATGAGAATCACATGACTACCAAGCTTTCTTTTTTTTTTTAAACCTTGCTTGGGCTCCCAAACCATCCCAGCTGTACCTCTCTGTTCTCACTGACTCTTGGCAACTACTTTAAGCTCCCATTCCCCTGGGAGGCCAGGTAGCCTGAGATGATTAGATCCTGGGCTATGAGAAAACTAGAGACTGAGAACCCCACTAATCAGGGTCCACCTCAGGGGAGCCTCTGTCCCTTCCCCTCTCCTCTCCAGCAGTTATACTTGCCCTAACAGTGTTTGACCATATGGAATTACTGTCACCTCCACATGGAGCTACGTGCCAGACTTAGAGTCTCCCAGGTATTGTGAGAGGACGGGCTAGGCAGCCACAGGTAAGGGAGATGTTTATCTCTGAAGAATGGTGAGGCTGGAATATTGCATACAAGAGCTCATTTCCTGAACATCTCTGAATTGGACACACCAACTATAGGATGAATTACATCCATCCTAGTTAGAACTATGGGAGAACAATGGCTTCTGATAGACCTGTGTGGTCTGTGCTCCATACCCACATCCATGATCTCTGTGTGTGGAATGTTAATTTCCCTGGAAACCTGAAGGGCTTGAATAGCCACATTCAGGGAATGCTAAGATAAGCCAGGGACACACTTTCCTTTTCTGCAGGATTTAACCACATTTGGCCACGCAAATATGCACAGCATATAACTTGAACTGACAGAATATCTCTAATTATCTCTACCTCAAATGGTATGCTAAGGGACTGGGGACAAAATGGGCTGGGCTAGGGGACAGAGTGATTCACCACTGGGGAGAAGGGCCATTTATAACCCAGCAGTCCACAAGGGAAACACACTTCTCATCCCCCCCCCTCCTCTCGTCAACAAATTCTCAACTCCCCCCTTTTCTAATAAGGAGAAAATGAAGAATAATGTAGACCTAGTTTTATGGTGCATTTGTGGGTGTTGAGCACTGTGCTGGGTGTTGTGTGCAGATTCTCTCTTCATCCATTCATATTTCTCTGCAGTTAGAGTTTGAGCCGCTCCTCTCTTCCCACCTGCCGCTCTCCAGAAAGAGAGCTGTTCGTCTCCTCCATCTTTGAAGCAGCTAGTGGATGGGCAAGAAACCCTGAGGAAATAACTTTGTCTCACCCTCCCCCACTCGCCACCCCCACCCCTGTCCAGAGGCTAACTTTTTTTTTCACTAGAAGCAGGAACCAAACCTGCCACATATTTCCCCTGAGACCGCTAGGCATCCTATAAATGCAAACGGAAATAAATGCACCCCAAGCACTTTGTGGGTGCTCTTTTGGTCACTGTCTGTGAATGGGTTATTTAAAATTCATATGTAGGACTCTTCGCACAGCACTCAAGTGCAGATTTTCATATATTATCAAGGATCCTACCCTAAAGATCCTGCCCTAGACTCTGACTCAGGTTCTGAGGCTCAGAGAATCTTAATGGCCTGATTCTAGGACCATTGGTCCAATCTCTTTCCAAGGTACTACCAAGTAGCCTAGCTGCTTTCACAGTTTCTACACACACACACACACACACACACCCTCAGCTGTGCAGATGAATAATAAACTGAGCGAGGAGCTGATTTTCTTTCCTCAATAGTAATATCATGACCAATCACGGAAGGAGCCTCGAACTGCATCTATCAGGATTTGTCACAAAATAAACACGCCCTGAGCCTGTTCTCAGGGCACTGACTTAGTTCCCATTCTAGACTTCTCGGTAGAGCACCAACCTCCACTTTCCAGACAGACTCGGGACATCCAATTAAGTTTTAGATAAACTGTGAGTAATGTCTGAGTGTTAGGTATCTCCCAAATACTGCATGAAATATATTTAACACTGAGAACAAAAATCTTCAACAAATTTGCTCATTTAAAATTCAAATCTGAATGCCCCTTGTTTGCATTTGCTAAATCTGGCACCTCCGTCCCAGAGTGGAGGCACGCTGGGAAGTTTCAAGCAGCGCCGGGGTTCCAAGCTTTGCGCCCCAGGAGTTGCCATGGCAGCCTGAGCACGCCTTCCCAGGCCTTGGGTAGCATCCTCTACTTAAGGTTACTGTTCCCCCTCACCCCTGCACTCTGTGCTCCCAACATGCTCTGCTACTTGGCTGCTTTCAGTTTCCCGTTGGCTCTTGCTGCCTTTAGCCTTAGGCTTGTACTTCCCGGGCTCTGGCTTCCTTTCTTCCTCTTGCTTGGTTAATCCCTGTTGATCTTCAGTTCTCACAGCTGCTTCTGCCCGAAGGATTCAGGATCTGTCCCTGACCAGCCCTGCCCACCCTCCGGCACTGTATTGGTGGAACTCTGCGTCTTCCCACGGCAGCCCCGCCTCTCCTAGCTCCAGCGTGGCCAACGGGAGCCACGGCAGACTCCTCCAACTCTCTCTTCACCTGATAGCTGCACCTGGATGCGGGTAGGAAGCTAGTAAGTGAGCGAAGGAAGGCAGACTGTCCTGCTAAAGTTAGGTCTTTCTTAACGAATGTGACTCCTTCCTTCCTCCCTAGTGTCATGAGTCACTTTTTTTTTTCTTCTCCGCATCCTTCTTGCACCCCCGCCCCCACACATAGCAGTTGTGAAAGGCAAGGGCTTGTCAACCTGAGCACACAGGGGCTGCCTGGCACCCCTACCCTTCCATGCCAAGAACATTGTCTCAGCGGGCTTCAGACTGGCTCAAGATCTGTTACGATTCTTCCTCTCGCTTTCAAGTCCTCCTGGCTAATGCCACCCCCACCCCACCCCCCAGGTCCCAGCTTGGTTCCTTCAAAGAGCCCAGCTGAATCTTGCTTCTAGTTTGGGGGTGATGGGAGATGCTGGTGTCATATGGCTGAGGGTGAGGGCAGGTGGCAGGGCTTGGTGGGCCTCAGAACATCACCCATATGCTCACTGTTCACCCACCCAAAGCTTTGCCCACGCACAGCCTGGCAGCAGGAACAGCAGCCCAGAACTTAACCCTTGAGTGGCATGGAGAAAGCAGCTTCAAAATGAACCGTTGCGGCCAGTGTGAACTTTGGAACTTTGGCACACACACACACACACACACACACACACACACACACACACACACACGTTTGCTATGGTCCCTCTTGGAGGACCCAGAGAAAACGTCCAGAGGTTGGGGATAGGGTTGGGAATGTGGTCACATAGGGTACCGAAGGGCACTGGGGAGAAGAGTACGCAATGCCTGGGCAGAGGTCTGTGCTGGAGCTGAAGTTGGGTTCTGAAGCCCGAGGTTGGGTTTGGGGCGACCAGATCCGACCTTTAGAAGCAAGCAGCTTCGTTGAGCCTTCTTCAAACCGTGGCCCCAGCCTCCCCCTGTCTGAATAAGCTAACAGGACAAAACGGGGGAAACACCCTTTAGTCTCAGAAGAAGTCCAAAAATAGATCCCTTCTTCCCCAGCTCAGGGCGGCAAGCTCAGGGTGAGCACCTGCTCAGAGGTTCCGACTTTCTGGGTCCTTGACCGCCTTTCCAGGAATTCCCAGGCGGGTCCCGGCTCCCCGAAGGACCAGAACTGTAGCCCTCCCTCTAGCTTTCCACCTAAGTCGAACGATCGACGGGTCCCCCACCCCGGCGCTGGTTAGCGACGTGCAGGACTCACCGCGGGGCGAGGCGCGGACTCCGGCCAGGGCTCCGGGCTGGGCCAGGTGAGTGCAGCCGCCGCAGGTAGGACGCGCGGCTCTGCCCGCAGAGGCTGAGTAACAGGCTGACAGGTTGTTTTCCCCCCTCCTCCTCTCGGTCGTTAACCACACCCCTGCTGCTCTCCTCCCTACTTCCTTAAAGGGTGGGGTGTGCTGTCTGTGTGTGCAGGCTCCAGCCTCTTACCATAAACTCTGAAATAGACGCCGCCTGCAATTCCCGGAGCTGCCCGGCTGACCCGGGGGGTGGAGGGGTGGGCCAGAGCCACTGCCTTAGGGCCCCACGAGGGGTCCTCAGGTGTCCCCAGCCTCTTGTGATTGGTTGATCCCCCAACTCCCCCCACCCCTCTCTGCAGCCTCTGGTCACTAGAACTGTCTCACGTTCTCAGCAGCTGTGGCCCAGTGTCCCCACACATTGAAGTGGTCCCCAGTTCCAGGACAGGTGATTATCAGGGATGCTGATATGACTGATACAAGGTTGGAAACACCGAAGACTGGGTTTCTGAGCCTAGACCCTGCAGGACCAGAGCACAGCTCAAAAACAGTCAGAGAAGGGACTGGGAATGTAGCTCGGATGGTAGAATGGGTATCAGCCTGAGTTCCAGCCCCAGACCCGACAATGGCCTAAGACTAAATGTGGTGGTGGACATCTGTAATTCTAACCCTCTGGAGGTTTAATTCCTCCACTCAGGAGGATAAGAAGTTCTAGGTTGTTCTTGGCTACATGGGGAATTCGAGGTGAGGTTAGGCTGCGAGAGATTATGTCTTAAAAATAGATAGATAGATAGATAGATAGATAGATAGATAGATAGATAGATAGATAGATAGACAGACAGATAGAAAAAACAAACCAGAAAAGAATAGAGAAGCCCCACAGTTTTCTTCTGGGGCCCTCTTCCTACATCAGTGTCGCTGACCCTCTGAAGAGACTGGCCACCTCTTTACTCAGTCAGCAAGGCAGTGGGACTTGAGGCAGATCGAAGGCACTTTGCAACATCCCTTCTCTAACCCTAGAAAGATTCTGACTTTCTCATGAGTGGAAGTCAGTGAGCTGGACTTAGCAGAAGACCCTCTCCCAGATGTCTTTATCCTGCATCCTGTAGGGTTCGGGGTCTAGTCACAGTTTGGTCTCTGACAGTAGCAGTCCTGAGACTGTGTGACATCAGGCTGCCCAGCTACCTGTGAAAACCACAATCTCCATGACACTTCTTCACCCCACCCCACCTCTAAATTCAGCAGACGAAGAACACCAAGAGCTACCAACACTCACCTTCCTAAGTGGTGGTGATGGTTTCTCAAGAGAAAACAGAATTAATTAAGTTAATAAATTAAGCACCCAGGAGGCAGAGGCAGGTAGATCTCTTGAGTTGGAGGCCAGCCTGGTCTACAGAGTGAGTTCCAGGACAGCCAGGGCTACACAGAGAAACCTTGTCTTGAAAAAAACCGATAGTAATAACAACAACAAATAAAATCAATTAAAGCTATAAAATTCATGTTTCTTAAGATGTAACAAAATGTAGATTTTAGCTGTATGCTCCATGTCTACTAAAAACCCTAATTTGAAGCCAGAGTTACCCACCCTCAACTGCAACACCACAACAGACCCTACCGTCTGCGGGGCCAGCTGGACCATCTCTGTCATCCTGAATTCACCCATTTTTCGACCGTCTCTACACTCACATGCAGGCCTGGAGGCGATGCTGACGGCAGTGAGGTGTCAGAGGTGGCCAGGTGGGATTCTTCAGCTGTAGCTGTAGTTTGGAGAGAAAGGACAAGCGGAGGGGCAAAGTTGGGGGGTGCCAGTGGAGATGTGGGAACAGTGTCTGGGGCAAAGGACCATAGGGCAAAGAAACTGTCTGCGGGTGTCAGCAGAGGGTGGCTTTCTGAATCCTTACATTTGGGAGTGGGTCGGTGACAGTCTTGTGGTGCGGAAGGAAGCTCTGCCTGAAGGAACCACAGAGGCTGACTGTTGGAGAAAAGCTGGGTTTGTGTGTGCTGCCCCTAAGTGGGCACACACGTGAACTACAGCCGTATCTCCACTCTGCTCCTTCAGGCTCTCTGTTCTGTGCTCATGTGCTATATTCTTTGCTTGGGATATTCTTTCTCTCTGGGAAGTTTTTTTTTTTTTCATTTCTAAAAAAAGAAATACATGTTTTGGGGCTGGAGAGATGGCTCAGTGGTTAAGAGCACTGGCTGTTCTTCCAGAGGACTGAGGTTCAATTCCCAGCACCCACATGGCAGCTCATAACTGTCTGTATTATAACTCAAATTCCAGGCGATCTGATACCCTTACACCAATGCACATAAAATAAAACAAATTAATTATTTAAAAATACGTGTCTCATCATACATTCTCATACATGCACATCAGGTACTTGGCCTTTGCTGTGTTCTTCATCCACTGTTGTGCCGGTGTCTACCCTCCGCATAAACCATGGTTCTCAACCTTCTTAATGATGTGATCCCTTAATTCAGATCCTCATGTTGTGGTGAACTCCAACCACAAAATTATTTTTGTTGTTGTAATTTTGCTACTGTTATGAATTGTGATGTAAGTATCTGTGTTTTCTGGTGGTCTTAGGGGATCCCTGTGGAAGGGTCGCTCAACTCCAGAGGGGTCATGACCCACAGGTTGAGAACATTGCCCTAGACAGTCTCACTACTTTCTCTGGCCAAGTAGGAAGAGCAGCAGGCTGGCACCACCAGGCCCAATTCATATAATTTTTTTTATAATTTATTTTATTTTACAATATAATTCAACTTTACATATCATAATTCATATAATTTTTAAAATCTAGATTCTGCATCTAAAAGAAAACATTTCGTGTTTTTCTGAGTCTGGCTTATTTTGCTTATCATAATGATGTCCAGTTCCATTTATTTTCAAAAAAAAATGACATAATTTTTGTTCTTCTTTGTAGCTGAATAAAACTCTACCGTGTGTGTGTGCGTGCGTGCGTGCATGCGTGCGTGTGTGTGATTGTGTGTGTGTGTGTGTGTGTGTGTGCCACACTGTCTTTACTCACATATCTGTTGATGGACATCCAGGTTGACTTTATACCTTGGCTTCTGGGAATAGAGCACAGTAAACATGGACATCTGAGTGTCTCTGTGGTATCTAACTGTATTCTTTCAGGTATTTCCTCAAGAGGTATGGCTGGATGACACAGAGGTTCTCTATTTAGTTTTTGGTGGAACCTCCATATTTTCATCTACCATGGCCAAGTTAACCAGCTAGCCCCTTTACATGGATACTGTATTACTCTGGCACTCTCCTCGGCATCTGTTGCCCCTTTTTCCTTTGTTGGTAGCCATTCTGATTGGGGCGAGATGGAACCTGAAGGCAGTTTTAATTGCCATCTCCCTGATAGGTAAGGATGTTGAACACCTTTTCAAGTAGTTAGTGACTGTTTCATACTTCTTCTTTGGAGAATTAATTATCCAGTGTCCATTTATTGATTGGACAATTTAGTTTTGTAGTGCTTCATTTTTTTTTAATTTTTTTAAAAATTTATTTATTATGTATACAGTGTTCTACTTGTGTATATCCCTTCAGGCCAGAAGAGGGCGCCAGATCTCATTACAGATGGTTGTGAGCCACCATGTGGTAGCTGGGAATTGAACTCAGGCCCTCTGGAAGAACAGCCGGTGCTCTTAACCTCTGAGCCATCTCTCCAGCCCTGTGCTTCATTTTTTGTAGCTCTTTATATATCCAGGATACTAATCCTCTGTCTGATGTACAGTGGGCACGCACACACACATACTTTCTGTAGGGTGTCTCTTCACTCCAGAGATTGTTTGCTTTGCTGTGCAGAAGCTTCTTAATGTCATGTATTCCCATTTGTTAATTCTTAGGGTTGTTTCCTGTGTTCTTAGGGTCCCACTCAGAAAGTCCTTGCTGTGATCACGTCTTAAAGTGATTTATCTATGGTTTTCCCCAGAACTTTCAAAGTTTCAGGTCTATCATTCAGGCCTTTGGTCCATTTGAATTGGTTTTTGTGCAGAGATAAGGATCTAGTTTCATTCTACATGTGGGAATTTGGGTTTCCCAGCACCATTTAAGGGGTTTGTCTTTAATGCAGGTTTGTGACAACTCTGTCAAAAATCAGGTGGCTGTACCTGTGTGTTTATTTCTATCCTGTGTTATTTCCCATTGGTTTTTTATGCCTCTGTTTCGGGCTAGTATTATATGGTTTTTATTACTCTGGCTCTGTAATGCCACTTAAGGTCAGGCATTTTGACACCTTCAATGCTACTTTTTCCCCTAAAGATTCCTATTGCTATTCAGAATGTTTTGTGCTCCCATACGAATTTCAGGAAGATTTTTTCTAGTTCTGCGAGGAATATCATTGGGATTTTGATGAGAATTGCAGTTAATCTGTACATAGCTTTTGGTAATACAGCCATTTTCACACAGTTATTCCTCTCTATCCATGAGCTTGAGAAGTCTTTGCATCATCAAGTGCCTTCTTCAATGTCTAAAAGTTGTTATTGTAGAGACTTTCACTTCCTTGGTTAGGTTTATTCATAGGTTTTTGTTTATTTTGCTTTGTTTTTGAGACAGGGTCTCTCTATGTAACCCTGGCTGTCCTGGAACTCACTGTGTAGACCAGGCTGACCTCAAACTCACAGATCCACATGTCCCTGCCTCCCCACTGCTGGGATTAAAGGCATTAAAGTCACTACACCTGACTCTTAGATATGTTGCACGAATCCTAATTGGTCTTAATAAAAACTCAGAGCCAGTTATCAGGGCGAAAGCTGGAAGATCAGAGAAGCAGAGCAAGCCACAGCCACCACCTCTTACCTTACCAACTTCTCAGCCTGAAAGAGCCCCTGAAAGAGTGTAAATTCCTGTCTCTTCCTGCCTTATATTCCTTTCTCTGCTCAGCCATATTACTTCCTGCTTCAACCTTCCTAGTGCTGGGATTAAAGGTATGTGATCCCAAGTGCTGGAATTAAAGGTGTGTGTTACCACTGCCTGGTTCTGTTTCTTTTTTAAACTAAATTAATCTCATATAGCCTAGTGTGGCCTTGAACTCACAGAAATCCAGACAGATCTCTGCCTCTGCCTCCCGAGTACTAGGATTAAAAGTATGTGCCACCACAGTCTGGCCTCTGTGTTTAATCTAGTGGCTTGTTCTGTCCTCGGATCTTCAGGCAAATTTTATTTGTTCAAAATATCACCACATAGATATTTGCTTTTTTAAGCTATTATAAATGAGTCCTTCTCCCTAATTTTTTCTCAATGAGTTTGTTATTGGCATTTAGAAATGATACCGAATTTTCTGTGTTAATTTTGTGTCTTGCTATTTTGCTGGAAGCACTTGTGAGGTCTAAGTTTTTCTGTGGGATCTTTAAGGCCTTACAACTCTAGGATCATAATACTTACAAATAGGAATACCTTTTCCTTTTTTTCCTTCCCTATTTGTATCCTCTCTATTTCCTTCTCTTGCCTTATTGCTCTAAATAAGCAATTCAAGCATTGTGTTAATTATGGGAGAGACGATACCTTGTTTCATTCCTGATGGTAGAGGAAATCTTTCAATATTTCCCATTTGGTATAATATTGATTATAGGCTTACCATATGTAGCCTTCATTGCATCGAAGTCCATTCCTTTAGTTATTTTCTGCAAGCCTTTTTTTTTTTTTTTTTTTTGGTTTTTCGATCTGCAAGCCTTTTATTGTGAAAAGAGGTTGAACTTGAGAAAGGTCCTTTCTGGATCTAGTGACTTTTGTCCCTGAGTCTATTTACGCCCTGTGTTACATTTATTTGATTTGCATATATCAAACCTTCGTTGCGTCTGTAGAACGAAACCAACTCGATCATCCTGTGTGATCTTCTGTATGTTGTTGAATTCACTTGGCAAACACTTGATTGAGAACGTCTGCATCTGTGTTCTTCAGGAAGGCAACTGGTCTGTCATTTCCTCGCTCTTGGTGTTGTAGCATTGTTCGGTCTTGCTATCAGGGTAACACTGCCTTTACAGAGTGAGTTTGGCAGGATTCTTTCCCTTTCTGTTTTATATAATAGTTGGAGGGACATTGTTTTTACTTCTCCATTAAAGGTCTGATAGACTTTGACAGTGAGTCTGCCTGGTTATGGTGTCTCTTCGCAGCAGTAGATCCGTAGCTAAGACACCGAGGAAGGAAAAGCCACCCTAACTGTGGGCAGCACCATCCTATGGGGCCCAGACAGAATACAAAGGGAAAAAGAAGGAAGCCCGGTGAGTACCACCATTCATGTCTCTCTGATTCCCAGTTGGGTGCAATTCCCTAGCCACCTCACACCCCTACCAACATGGCTTCTCTAACATCCTGCAGTATATTCTCTCAAATTATAACCCAAACTAAATGCCCGCCAAGTTGCTCTTTGCAGGCATTTGATCACAGTGACAATAAAAGTAACTAATACAAAGACTCTTTTTTAGTGCCTCAATGGCATTACTTATAATAGATCTGGTTGTTTATAGGCTCCTCATTTAATTTTGGTAGACATAATGTGTCTATGAATTTACTCATTTCTTCTCTATTTTCTAATGTTCTGCAATAGTTTTTCAAGGTGTGCTATAGTGATCTAGATTTTTATTGTTATCCTTGTCACCTCTAATTTTATTAATCTGTATTGTCTGGCTAAGGTTTCATTGATATTATCTCCTCAAAGTAACAACTCTTTGCTTTGTTCATTCTTTGTATTATTCTTTTTGTTTGTTTTTTTAAGACAGACTTTCTCTGTATAATAGCTATGGCTGTCCCAGAACTCATTCTGTAGATCAGGCTGGCCTTGAATTCACAAAAATCTACCTGCTTCTGATGCCAGAGTGCTGGGCTTAAAGGCTTGCACCACTACCACCCAGCTTTTGTATTATTCTTTTAATGACCATTTCATTAATCTCTCTCTATCTTTATCATTCTTTCCATCCACTAATTTGGAGTTTAGCTTGTTTTTATATTTATTTATTTGTTTGTTTGTTTATTTTTTTTATTTTGGTTTTTAGAGACAGGGTTTCTCTGTGTAGCTTTGGAGCCTGTCCTGGAACTCGCTCTGTAGACCAGGCTGGCCTCGAACTCACAGAGATCCGCCTGGCTCTGCTTCTCGAGTGCTGGGATTAAAGGCATGTGCCACCATGTTTGGCTTGTTTTTATTTTTCTAAGACCTGGATATGCAGCATTAGTTATTTGTGTTCTTTATACTTTCTAAGGTTTATTTTTATTATTTCTAGTTATGTGTAGATGGTCTGCATACACGAGTATAGGCTTCCCAGGAAGCCAGAGGAGTAGGATTCTCCCAGAGCTGGAGTTACAGGTGGTTGCAAGCCACGTAACACAGATGCTGGGAACTGAACTCCAATTCTCTGCAAGAGTAGTGTGTACCGGGATGCTGGAGAGATGTCTCAGTGGTGAAGAGCACTGACTGTTCTTCCAAAGGACCAGGGTTCTACTCCCAGCAACCACATGGCAGCTTAGAGCCATCTGTGACTCCAGTTCCAGAGGACCCAACACCCATGGCAAAACACCAATGCATATAAAATAAAAATTTTTTAAAAAAAGAGTAGTATGTGCCTCTTAACTGCTGAGCCACTATTTTTTCGGGTTTTCTTTTAAATTTACACTCTCAGAACTATAAACTCCCACTCGGAACTGCCTTTACTGCATCGAACAATTTCTGTCAAATTGTTTTGGTTTCATTTGATACGAGGAATTGTTTAACTTTCCCTATGATTCCTTCAATGAGCCACACCAAGAATGTATCCTTCACGCTTCACGTCTTTACATAGTTCCTATAGTTTTTCCACTGATTTTCTTTGTATTTCATTATGATCTGGTAAGAGGCCAGATTTTGTTTTTTACTTGTTAACTGATTTTATGGCCTAAAATGTGATCTACATAAAAGGAGGCTCCATGGAATACTGAGAGGAATGTGTTACATGGAATATTCCAGAGATGTCTGTGAAGGCCGCTTGATCTATAGCACAGAGTAACTCTGAAATTTCTTTGTTGATCTTTTGTTTGGAAGACCTATCGACTGGTAAGAGTGGAGAATTGAAGCCATCCACTAGTATTGCATGTGGACCTGTTATTTTATGTTGAGTAGTGTTGACTTTATGAAATTAAGTACACCCATGTTTATATTTTCTTGATGGACTATTCCCTTTATTAATATGCAGTAACTTTCTTCATATGTCTGATTTTAACCTGAAATGAGCTGTGTGAAATATGAATACACCCACTCCTGCTTGCTTTTGGCTTCTACTCACTTGGCATATAATTCTCTATTCTGTTTTTGTCTCTGATGGTCAGGTATGTTTCTTGCAGATAGCAAACAGCTGGATCTTGGTTTTAGTCCACTCAGCTAGTCTGTGTCTTTTGATTGAAGAATTAAGACCATTTATATTAGGGTTATTATTCAGGGGGATTTTCTTATTCCTGTGATTTTTTTGATGATTTCCTCGGTTGGTTGAAATATTGTTTCTTCCTTTCTTTCTCCACTGTTCCCCTTAGGGAGCTGCCAGTTTGCTGAATGGTTGGTTCGCTCCTAGTTCTCACTTGCTCATCTTTTCCTCTCGCAAAGCTGACTCCTTTGTGAGCTCTTGTGTTTACAATTCCTTCTTTTTCCTCTGGGCATAGGGATCCTCTCAGTGTCATCTGAAATGTTGGCTCAGGGGCCACCAACAGCTTCACTTTATGCTTAGCTTGGGAGATCTTTATTTCTCCATCAATTTTTAAAGATCACTTTTCTGCGCATAATGATTTGTGTTGACAGTTACTTCCTTTTAGGGCTTGAAGTCTATCATTCCATACTTTCCTGGCTTTTAAGGTTTCTGCTAAGAGGTTAGATATTCTGATGCACTTGCCTCTTTAAACTTCTCTAGCAGCTTGTGATATTGTTTCTTTGCTCTTTGGTACCAGCATCTTATCTGATGACAGTGTGTCAGGGAGGGCTTCCTTTCTACTCCTGTCTCGTTGGGGTCCTAAATGCCTCTTTTGCTTGGATGTCCGTCCGTTTTCCTAGACTTTAGTAAACTTTCATGGAATACTTTATGCTTTCAGTTTACAACTCCTTCTTCAACCCCTGTGGAGTTATACATTTGATCATGTCCCAGAGTTCTTGAATGCGGGGTCATACTTGCTATTTTTCCCTTACTGATAGTTGATTATATGTCCCATGCTTACTACTTTTTCCTTATGGTGGTTGATTATAATATGTCCTTGGCTGTGTCCTCAATCCTTGATAACCTTTGCTTTATACTTGATCTCATATATTGATGATTTCCAGTTGATTTTAAATTTGATTTATTGAACTTTTAAAATTTCCAACATGTTTCAAGTGTTTTGTTTTTATCAGTGTTGTTGACTTTCTTATCCAAGGCCTGAATTGACAAGTTTACTTCATTCTCTTTTTGTTTGTATCCTCTTTGAAAGCATTGATTGTTTTATAATTTGACTTTTATAAACGCTCTAATTTTTGAAAAATTATATGTATCTGTATGTGTCTGTATGTGGGTATGTACAAGTGAGAGTAGTGCTTGTGGGGGGCATCAGATCCCCTGGAGCTGGAGTTATAGGCAGGTCTGAGCCATCTGTTGTGGGTACTGGGAACTGAACTCACATCCTCTTTGAAAACAGTATCACACTTAAACACTGAGCCATCTTTCCAGTCTCTTATAATTAGACTTTAGAATCCTTTTCACATTTTTAAATCATCTCAGTGTCTTTAGACACAGTGATTAAGGAACTATGACCTTTTGGCAGAGTTTATTGCCTTGATTCACATGTTTATGTTTCTGTGTTATGATTTGTGCAGTCAATTGGAATGGATCTCTTCCAGTTTGGGGTTTGGGGTATTTTTGGTTTTTGTTTTCTTTTGAAGGTCTTTTTAGTAAGCAATCATCTATTGAGGACTCAATCCGCAAGACCACTTAGACACTTAAAGAGGAGACAACAATGCTGTAAAAGCAACATCAACCCACCCCAGGTACAGAAATATGATTGCAATTGATTGATACCAACTACTGTATCACCAATAACCTTAGAAAATGAAATGGCAAAATAATTTAGAGTAAAAGATGAAGTTAGAAATTAAGCCAGGTGGCGGTGGCGCACGCCTTTAATCCCAGCACGGAAGGAGGCAGAGGCAGGCGGATCTCTGTGAGTTCGAGGCCAGCCTGGGCAGGTAGGGCTACACAGAGAAACTCTATCTTGAAACACTAAATAAATAAAAATAAATAAATAAATAAATAAATAAATAAATAAATAAATAAATAAATAAA
>CABHPH010161732.1:17097-40679 GCA_902168325.1 Peromyscus nudipes | reverse complement strand
TTGGGAGCCACCATGTGGTTGCTGGGAATTGAACTCAGGACCTCTGGAAGAATAATTAATGCTCTTACTGCTTAGCCATCTCTCCAGCCCTGTTCTTTTAATTTTTAAGATTACCTTTCTTGCTCAGCATGCCTTTAATCCCAGCACTGGAGGCAGAGGCAGGTGGAACTCTGAGTTTGAGACCAGCCTGGTCTACAGAGAGTTTCAGGACAGCCAAGGCTACACAGGGAAACCCTGTCTTGGAAAAAGAAGTTTATAGCCATATGATACATACATTTGCGCATTCAGCAGGTTTCTGTGGGAGCTGTCATGTGTCCTGATAGTTTCCTGTAGGACTTGGCTTTGCACATCTGCTCATGTCTCTCGGGAGATTCTCTGTACGGCAGTTTGTGAACTTCCTTGTATTTCTCCCTCCTGCAGATTTTCATCACCGTGAACTGCTTGAGTACAGATTTCTCCTCCCAAAAGGGCGTGAAAGGACTTCCTCTGATGATTCAGATCGACACATACAGTTACAATAACCGCAGCAATAAACCCATCCACAGAGCGTACTGCCAGATCAAGGTCTTCTGCGACAAGGTGAGCAAAGACGGCAGTTTGTCAGAAAGGTACTGTTGTCATGACTAGGTGTTGTTTTTAATGACATCCCTCTCGTCACTTTTTCTTGTCTGGTGGTGTCTAAAGAACCATTTCTCAAACACGTGGACGTGGTGGTCTTTCATTCTCGAGTCCTGTTAGACATCTAAGGAGTCACCAGCCCACTGCCCTTCGTTTTGGCTGCTGTTCTTCTCAGCCTACCATTCTGCCATTGTCCTATGGCTCAGTTCTCAGGTCACTAAAACCAAACACCACAGGCTGGGTGGTGAGAGCAGTAGAAAGAAACTTACTCTTTACAGCTCTGGGGGTTTGAAGCCTAAGACCGAGGCGTTCAGTCCCTGTGAGGGTCATCTTACTGGCTGCCACCTTCTTACCTTGTCCTCACGTGGGACAGAGAGAGAAGAGCTCTCCTGTGAGTCTTTTTGTAAGAATCATTAAGGACAAGCCTCATGATGTCACCAGTGGAAAAGGCTTCCCTTCAGACAGGAGCTGACTATGGGTGGAATGGGAGGGGCTCACATTCAGTTTGTAGCATGCTGTGCTTTGGTCTGAATACACAGCGGAAATGACAGATCCAGAACTTTTGTAGAGCGTAGATGCTGTTCTAGAATTTATCAATGTAATCTTGGACATTTGATGTGTTGCATGGGGCCTCACCTAGAACTTTTGGAAACAGAAATCACACCTACAAAATAAATCCATCAGTTCTTATTCACTTAGCACACAGTGCTTTCATCTCCATGATTGCACTCTAAAAGAGACAGAAGAGTTAAACTAACAAAATTTAAACTCGGAAGGTCGGATACAAGAAGACTGTCACAAGCAAGGGACGAGTGTGGTGTAATGTGGACCATATGAAGACCTGTGTGACACCAGCTTCTGTGAGGACGAGTGTGGTGTGGTATGGACCACTTGAAGACCTGTGTGACACCAGCTTCTGTGAGGGAAAGTGATGGAGCTGCTCTACCAAAGAGCGATTGGCCAGTTGTAAAGGTGCCATACAATTGCAAAGCACAGACGGGTGAGACCCGGCCGGGAGTGCACGTTCTGCAGGCCCGAGTGGGTGTGTGCAAACAGACTGAACATGGCTGTGTTGTTTTCCATGAGAAGTTACAGTGAGTGAAGTTCTGTTCCAGGGAGAAACCGTGTTCTGAGAAAAACCGGAGAGAGTAAAATCAACTCCTGGAGAGAGAGCACGGAGTTAGCCAGGAAAGAGATGCTCAGAAGAAAATTGAAAATGAAAATGGGAAGGGACAGTCTCCAGTAGTTTTTTGTTTTTTGTTTTTCTACTTGACACAAGTTGGAGTTTTCTGGGAGGAGAAACCCCAGTTAAGAAAATCCCTCCAGCAAATTGCAAGTCTGTGGGGCATTTTCTTGATTGATGGTTGATGTGGAAGGGCCCAGCCTACCGTGGCTGGTGCTACCCCTGGGCAGGTGGTTCTGGGGTGTAAGAAAGCAGAGTGAGCAAGCCTTGGACAAAGCAGTAAGGAACGCTCTTCCATGGCCTCTGCTTCAGTTCCTGCCTCCTGGTTCCTGCCTTGACTCCTGTCCTTCTGTGATGGCCCATCACCTGAAAGATTAAATAAGCCCTTTCCTCTCCAGGTTGCTTTTGGTCATGGTCTTTACCAGAACAATATAAAGCAAACTGAGACAGATGCAGAGTAACACTATCAGAAAATACAAGATAGGGCTGGCTCAGTGCTGAAGAGAACTGGCTGCTCATGCAGAGGACCCAGACTCAGTTTCCAGCAATTGTATGGCACCTTTATAACTGGTAACTCCAGTTCCAGGGGATTTGGCACCCTCTTTTGGCCTCTGTGGGCATCAGGCACTCATGTGGTATATATACATACATACATGCAGACTAAACACTCATAAAACAACCCCAACAAGTAAATCAAAACAACAATAATAACAGAAGAATGAGCTCTTCTATATTGCTCTGAACACTCCAGAAGAGGGGGCACAAGAGTTAATGCTAGAGGAACTGCCTTGGCTTACTTAGATTACTCGAAAATAACTCAGAAAATAGCCAACCCCCCAAAAATTTCAGTAAATGAGATTAGGATCAGACCAACTTCCTAACAAACACTGAATGAAAGGCCACAGAGCTATCTCCACCCAGCAGGTGAGAACATAGCCCAGCATCTCAAAGTGAGCCAGCGAATCCAGATGACAGGAGAAGCTGCCATCAACAGGAGCCACACCTTGCGAAGCATGCTCACGAGATGCCTTAAGAATAGAAATGCTTGCCGTAGTGATGCACGCCTTTAATCCCAGCACTTGGGAGGCAGAGGTAGGTGGATCTCTGAGTTCAAGGCCAGCCTGGTCTACAAAGTTCCAGGACAGCCAGGGCTGTACAGAGAAACCCTGACTCAAAACAACAAACAAAAACAAAAAAAGAAATGTGCAAGCAAGAAACGGCTGAACAGTATGACAGTAAAGTCCTAACAAGATACAGGTGGGAAAACAAGATTTTAGAAATGGAAGGGAATATGAAAGAGAAGAGCGAAAACATCAGACTAGAGAGTGAAAGATGATCCCAGTATTCTAGAACAACGATCACTGAGAAGAATAAATCTCACAACAAAAACAACAGCCAGCCCTAGACCAGCGGAATGGAACAGAAGGACACATCAGAAGATCCTGAGACAGTGTTTACCCCATGCCCGAGAAACTGCCTCGGGACAACAATGGGAAGTGACCGCTAGTGGACGGAGTGGCCCACAACCTTTGTTCCAGCACTGGGGAGGCAGAGGCAGGCGGCTCTCAGAATTTGAGGCCAGCCTGGTCTATGTAGTGTGTTCCAGGACAGCCAGAGCTACATAGACCCTGTCTCAGGAGGGAAAAAAAAAGTAAACAGATATCAGACTGGAAAGACACAAAACTATACTTTAAGCATCTAAGTAAAGAAAGGAAAATAGACAATTAGAAACGAATAGGGATGGGGGGTAGGAGGAGGGAGGACAAGGGAATCCGTGACTGATATGTAAAATTAAATTAATTATAAAATAAAATATTTATAAAAATAAAAAAAGAAACGAATAGGGAGATTTTTATCATCAAAAAGTTCAACAGTAATACTATGTCTGGAGAAAATAGTTATCTGAATAGAATAAAGTAAATATGGTCAAGGATTTTATCTCTAGCCAAATTAACTGCAGTGTAAAGAATATAGACAACCACAAACTTCAAATAAACTATAAACAAGATTAAACATCTCAAGTTAGTAAATATCCTTCTTTGGAAATCTCGCAGGGAGTGAATGTTAGCCATGGAAGGTGAAACACAGGTATCTGCTGATGGGCGCTGATCACACATTTATCCATACATCTGTGAGTGATGGGAGGGGGTATGACCATGTGGCCTGAGTAGATTCGGGGAGATGGCTCAGTGGCTAAGAGCACAAGGCCCTGAAGCTGGATGCTCAGCACCATGTACCTGTAACTTCAACATTGTTGCAGACGTGGGGGTCTCCAGAGCCCCCGGCCAGCCAGTGTAGCTTAAATGGCAAGCTTCTGATTCAAGGCAATAAGGCGGAGAGTAATAGAGGTGGACATGTGCTTCCCCAGCCTTGGCATGTGCTAAGGTGCACATGCACACAACACATTCGTACACACAGAGTTAGGTAATAAAGATGGAGCAGTCTCACTGGGTGTGGACAGCTATGGACTGGTGACTACTTCAGATTAGATGATGGGGAACATGAAGGAAAAGAGGCCGGTAGCTAATTCCATCCAGCCCACCATTCTTAAAGGGACAGCCACAGGCTGCTGTATTCAAATGATATAGCACAGGGAGAAATGGGTTCCTGTGAGCAGTGACAGCAGAGAGGAAGTGAAGTGGTCCAGAGAATAGGAAGGCAGCCACAAGAGCTGCACAGGGGTGTAGATACAGCCTCACAGCTGCAGATCTGAGTGGCAGTTAGGTGGCCTCCAGGGCCCAGAGGCCATCTGACTGAGTGCACACAGTGAGTCCGTACACACATGTGCAGATACAGCCTCACAGCTGCAGATCTGAGACAGTTAGGTGGCCTCCGGGGCCCAGAGGCCATCTGACTGAGCGCACATAGTCAGTCCATACACACACATGTGGGTCAGAAGGCACAAGGCACTAGCTGATCTCACACAGTGGAGAAGCTGAGTGCAGACAGGACCTGTCACAGTTCAGACTAATTTAATACATAGAATGTCGGAATGACAGCTGGACATTCAAAAAACCCAGAACTAAACAGACAAAAATCCAAACTTGCAGAGAGTGTCACACTGTGGCTATGAGCCTGTGTCCCAGAAAAAAGGACTCCAAGACTCTGAGAACTCCAGAGGTTCTCAGCCTCCTCCTGTTGTGCTGACCCCCAACCATAAAATTATTTTTGTTGCTATTTCATAACTGTAATTTTGCTACTTTTTTGAATCATCATGTAAATATCTGATATGTAGGATATCTGATATGCCGACCCCTGTGAAGGTTGAGAGCCGCTGGTCTACTAAGATAAGGCGGTAGATAGATTATACCATTTGTTTGCCAATTAAAAAAACAATTTCATTCATGTATTTTGCCTTTTAGTGACAGAGGATGAGAAGGGGGGTATATGCTTTTCCCCCCAAGGGTTTGTTTTCTGAAATCATGTGACAGTTCCTTCAGCAAGGAAAGGGTAGTAGTAGGAAAAACCATTTACATGTGTGGCTATGTTTGTAAACATGGAAACCCAGAAAGGATCGCACTTACGTACACTTTGCCATTCGGAAGGTATGCCACGTTCCTAATAGTTCCTCTTTTAAATACCTAATATATATCTGAAAAAGTAGTTGACAAATGATGGGTAAATGGTTGTTATTTATTCCAAGCAGCCAGCGATTGTGTTTCTGGTGGTTTTCTTTATATCCCAGTATTAAAGAGCAGAGATGTCAAGAAACACATGTGAAGAGGAATCTCAGGACCTTCCATGTGGGTTAACTGTAATCACATTAATTGTAGCAAATGATATGTACTCTTGGATGAAACAGACTTCTTCCCACTTCTGTAAGTGTAGAAGTGATGTTTTCCGGAAGTTTGGACCACAGATATTCCTAGGAAATAAAGTGATGCAGGTCTTAGTGGAGGGAGGTCTCTCTGTCCTCTCTGAAAGCATAATGCTTCCTTGGATCTTACTGGAATCACAGCTTTAGTTTAGAAATGAGAGTGATAGTTCCCCAAGAGTGTATATTGTCTCTCTTATTTCTTGAAATCTATACTGCACATATAAAATTCTTCTTTTTTAAAAAATTTATTTATTATGTATACAACATTCTGCCTCCATGTATGCCTGCTTGCCAGAAGAGGGCACCAGATCTCATTATAGGTGGTTGTGAGCCACCATGTGGTTGCTAGGAATTGAACTCAGGACCTCTGGAAGAGCAGCCAGTGCTCTTAACCTCTGAGCCATCTCTCCAGCCCCCAAGTTCTTATTTTTTAAGCAGACTTAATTCATCTTATTTTTCTTGTATAAAAACTCTTACGTGGTGGCCACCGCTGGAGCCTGGGTCCTCTGAACGGAGACTCTACTGTGGGTTTTCACTAGATGGTCAGTGAATTCCTGGTCAGGTGACTGTGAATACAGTCCCTTTCCAGAGGTCGGGGCTCAGGTAGCTGTAGGTCTTGGAGATGGCATCAAAGGTGGCCTTGGCAAAGTTTTCCAGGGTGGCAGTGCAGCCCCTGACTGATGTGTAGCAGCCATCGACACCGGCCATAAATAGTGACTTCTTGGGCACAGGAGCAGAGACCATGCTAGTGCCTCTAGGGGCAGGGATGAGACGCACCAGCACAGGGCCACTTCAGCCTGTCACCTTGCCTGAATCCCGTGGCGCTTGCCAATCTTGTTCCCCAAGTATCTCTTCACACAGGGGTGATGGAAAGCTTGGCCAAGATGATGGCCCCTTGAATGACAGTGGCTGTTTCCTTAGACCACTTAACACCAAGGTCAGCATGACCATTGTAGTCCCCAGTAGTGACCATAGCCTTGAACCCGGTCCCCGTAGCAGCTCCTGAACTGGCATGGTCTTCAGAGCCCAATCCTTCAGGGATGCATTCAGGAAAAAGTCAGTAATCTCAGGTTCCTTAATGGGCAAGGAGAAGAGGTAGCTCTCCAGGGTCCAGAAGGCATAAAAGTCGGAGCAGGAAGACGAGAGATCACGTCTTCTAGTGCAGACATAAAACAGAGAGAGAACTGGAAGCGTGTGAGGCCATAGACTCTCAAGGCCCACCCTTAGTGGTACACTTCTTCCAGAAAACCGTCACCTTCCCAAAGGTCACTGCCAGCTGGGGACCAAGTCTTCAAATCCCCAGCCGGGGGGAGGGGGGGGGCTTTCTCACTCAGATCTCCTTCCCACTGTCGGAGTTAGCTTCCTCTGCTGTGATAACACTGTGATAGCGTCTGTGACCAGAAACAGCTTGTGGAGGAACAGGTTTATTTCCTGTTACACTTCCAGGTCACATGCATCAGAGTGAAGTCAGGGCGGGAGCTGGAGGCAGGACCTGAAGTGTTGCTGGCCGCTTACTGACTTGCTCAGCCTGCTTTTGTACACCCCCCAGGACCACCTGCCCACAGTGACACCCCCCAGGACCACCTGCCCACAGTGACACCACCCACAGCAGGCTGGGCTTTTCCACATCAATCAAGAAAACAACCCAGTTGAGGTTCTCCGGGATGACCATAACTTGTGTCTGGTTGACAAAAACAAATGAACAAAATAACAACCACCTAAGCAGGACAGTATCCTGCCTGACAAGCTTGTACCTTTACATGACACTAATCGTTAAAAATAAAACAAAAATTGACTTTGCAAAAAATAGAAAAGAATTTGTCTAACTTGGGGGTGTGTCTTGAGCGAGTTATCATTTATATGGGTAGATAGTAAAGACCCTCATCTATTTGAATGAAATACGAAATTCTACAGAGCTTCCAACACATGGCTAACTGTCCTGTATGCACCCAACAAGTAACACTGCCCTTTCCCATTCCAAACTTATGTATTTTGGAGACCCTCTTGCTTCCCCTGAGAAGCCTCAGGTTTAAATGAGGAGTTACTGGGGCATTTAATGTTTCTCTTTGTTTTGGTGAGTATTCTGCAGCAGCTGGACCTATATTTATGTATGTTGTTCCTCTTGCTACGAATTTCCATGACCTGTAAGTATCAACAACACCTCAACATTTAATGTAAAATAACATAAAAATCAGTGACACTGAGCTAGAAAACTCAGCTGGTTCTTTGCACATGGATTTGAAACTCATGTTCATGAAATAGGCATGAGACAGGAAGAGGAGGCAGTCTGGGCCGGTTGGCATCTCCCAGGGGTTGGATCTGAGTGTTGCACTTCAGAGAGGGATTCGAGGCTTCCGGGCCTCCTCCTCTTCCCTTGTTCAGTTCCCCATCTTCATGGTGTGCGTGCGCGTGCAAGTGTGTGGACATCCTTGCATGCTCTGAGAACAAACCTTACTTGGTCTCTCTTTGTTTTCTCTATTAGGGAGCAGAAAGAAAGATCCGAGATGAGGAAAGAAAACAGAACCGGAAGAAAGGGAAGGGCCAAGCCTCCCAAACCCAGTGTAACAACTGTGAGTCTCCCCCTCCAGACTGACTGTGCTTAGGGGAGGTTGCAGCCAGCAGGCTGCTGGGGAAGGTGCAGATAGATGCCCCAGACATGGCCTGCTTTGCCCTTTCAGTAGAGATGGAGGGTGTGTGTGGGGGTGGTGGTGGTGGTGATGTCATTCCTATGGAAAGCAAACAGAAGTCTTAGACTCAGGACTCCAGGGCGCACAGCAGGAAGTGGAGGAGCCTTCCATCCACAGGCAGCCCTGCCCGGAAGCCCACGTTCTTTTTGTTTATTTGGGTCTGGGGGTCTTATTGAAAGCTTAGTCATGTCTAGGGTGCTGAGAAAGCTTCTGGCTAAGACCTGCTGAGAGCTGAGAGTTCTCAGGCGTGCATAACCGTGTCCATGGGCTTTGTGGTTGCGTGCAGCCTCTGATGGGAAGTTGACCGCCATACCTTTACAAAAGAAGAGTGACATCACCTACTTCAAAACCATGCCCGACCTGCACTCGCAGCCCGTGCTCTTCATACCGGATGTTCACTTTGCAAACCTGCAGAGGACTGGACAGGTAAGATCCCTGTTCACACCCTCCTGCCGCCCTCCTGCCGCCCTCCTGCCGCCCTGCAGACCACAAAATTAAACCCACCTTTGAGTCTAGCAGCACAGGAAAGTTGGTATCATTCTGTACAAAAAGTAGATTTTTTTTTTTTTAAAAAAAAAAACCGGCCTGGGCGAAAATACTGACATTCTAAGGCAAAGAAAGGTGTGAGCTGTTATTAGAAAATTGTTGACAGAGCAACAGGAGAAAGCTGATCCTCTCTGTAAGAAGTTGTGTTTTGTTGAGTCTAGCAGACTCTATCAGGGCACATATTGCCACCTAGTGGTGAAAAGTAAAACTATCAATAACTTCCAACATGAGCCCAGTGGGGGAAAATAAAGATCTTGTCAACATTTTTTCCTTAGTAAGTTAATCATTCTCACTGAATGGATAAATCATTTCTCATCTGAAGGATAAAGGAAGATAAAGATCTTCCTTCAAAAAAACTAAGTTCTATGGTTCTATCTCCAAATGAAATGAAGGGTTTAAAACCAAATAGTGTTCAATAGTTAGATCATTATGATGGCTTACTTTTGTGGAAGATTATGCAGATACTACAAGGTTAATGATGAAAACTATGTATCCACAGGAGAACTGATTAGGACATTGCTCAATAGAAACAAAAAGTAGGGTACCAGTGTGTCTGTGTCCTGTGCTCCAAGGCCACTGAGCTGAACTGCCCGCTGGCCCAGGACTTCTCATATGCTAGCTGATGCCCGGCCCTCTGTAATGGAAGGTTTCTCCTCCTTTTCTTCTTTAAGGTGGCTTAACTATGTGGAGAAAAGAGGTTCCTTAGCATCAGCCAGAGTTGTTTTTGGCCACACTAACCGGGATTTTAATTTTGCCTTGACTGGTTTTCTTTTGAATCTGGAGTCCTTGTATAAAAGGACTGTTTTGAGAAATAGAAACATAATGATAAACTCAAGTCCCCTCTCATTCTGAGTGCTGGGACTGACCTCAGCCTGAAGGAGAAATCATGCTGGCTTCTCCTTCTCTTTCTGAGAATGTTTCCTTTTATTTAATTTTTTAATGTGCATTGATGTTTTTCCATGGGTGTTGGGTCCCCTGGAACTGGAATTACAGACAGTTGTAAGCTGCCATGTGGGTGCTGGGAATTGGACCCGGGTCCCCTGGAAGAACAGATAGTGCTCTTAACCACTGAGCCATCTCTCCAGCCCTTGGAGAATGTTTTCTATAGTGATAGAGTAGCTATACAATGAGAGGGCTATGGTGTGTGCATGTGTGCCTATGTGCACATGTGTGAGTGAGTGTGTTTCCCCATTTATGATATAAAGTGGTGATAAATATACTCACACTTTTTTTGTGGGGTGCATTTCTGCTAAGAATTACTTTAATATTTCTATCTTGTCCAGAAAAGACAGCCAGCAAGGGTGTGTGTGTGTGTGTGTGTGTGTGTGTGTGTGTGTGTGTGTGTGTGTGTTTTCTGCCCCCTTTTTAAAAAGCTTCCAAGCATGTAACTGTGCTTTCTATGGCGTGGGGTCCCCGTATCTTCTAGAAGAGTAGTAACTGAATTAAACTGTTCTGTTTCCTGTCATCATTCTGGCTGTGGTAACACGTCACTCTTATAGCCTGATGGAGTCTCTTGGCAAGATTCCTCTGAAATACACAAAGCTGTAAATGAATCTTAAGAGAATAGTGTCCCAGCCTGGCTGGCCTAACAACCTCACTCACCCCTCAGTGTCATGCCCAAGGCAGACTCTGAGGAAGCAGTGTGACCTTTAGAGTTTGCTGTCCCCAGGCAAAGCAGCCTGGTGGCTTGGCGCCACTTGATAAGCCCCCTTCACAGCCCCCTTGGGCTCCCTGGGGCCCTGGATTCAGAGTGAGCAGAAGGGAGCCTGACTGGAGGTCCCTGGCAACTACACTTGGCTGTCCTGGGAACAACCTGTTGTCCACTTTGCATAGTGGAAGGATAGGACAGTGGCTGGCTGGCTGGAGCTCTTAAAGGTTGCTTTCTGGGAAGAGCTAGGTGCTGAGGAGGTTCTTGAGGCAGGATGCCACACTGATTCTTGGGGTGATGAAAACAGATTTTACATTCATGGCTTTCTGCTTAAGAAGAAACAAAATCCAATGCAGCAATAGTCATAAAAAAATCTAAGAGGAAAGAGTTCTTATATATATCCAAGCTAATCGCTAGAGTGACTCAACCTGGAGCATTTCTGGTAACTATGTTTGTTATACAACCAGGCCTGGGTTTGGCAACACCCTCAGTGCTGCTGGAAGCCTCTGAGAGGGTACAGGCGGGGAGTCTGCCCAGGCCCAGGCTGGGCAGGGACAGTGACAGCTTTAGAAGAGAATACTTGATACTGACTTGGGTATTGTTGTCCACCCAAACTCAAACGTCCCCACAGCACACAGATACAATTCACAAAAGGCTCACCATTAAGCTTTAGAAATAACAAGGCAGAAGACTACACTACACTACCACAACAGACCCTCTGCTCGTCTCCATCAGTTCAGAAGGAAGCTCTACATTTTCTTTCCTTTTTTGGTTTTTTGAGACAGGGTTTCTCTGTGTAGTCCTGGCTGTCCTGGATCTCGCCCTGTAGACCAGGCTGGCCTCGAACTCACAGAGACCCTCTTGTCTCTGCATGTGCCACCACTGCCCAGCAAGAGGCTTCACAATTTCTTTATTCTAATTCTACTTGTCACTGAGCTCTCCTAAAGATGATTGTCCTTGGAGATCTTCCTTTGGCCACATGACCTTTATAGCCTGAAGACAGATAATGAATGAAAACTTGACATAGAAGGCGGAGGACAGGACTCCTGAAGCATGGAGAAGGGTTTGATTGTAGATGCAAGGGAGAAAGCTGGCAGAGGGAAGAGCCCATGCTGAGCATGGCCGGCTGACTAAACCGGACCATGAGAGGAGCGGGAGGGAGAGCAAGAGAGGAGCCACCAACCAAGAGATGCATCCCGGGCCTAGAAAGCAGCTTAGCCCAAATGGCAGTTATATAGGGATCAGGCTGGGGGAAGGGAAGTGGAAGCCCCGCCCCTGGGAGGGATGGGTTTAGGGTGGGGACCAACTGAGAAGAGGTACTGAGGGATGCTGGGAGAACGGGCCAGCATCTGCTTTGATATGTTAAATAGGCCCCTCAGCTACTTATTTCTTTGTTACCCTTTATTTCTGAGGCTATGGGAAACCAGGGCTAGCCAGACCCCTTCGGGGAGCAAACACAGGCTCTGTTGCTGCCATCTTGTTATGGCTGTCTTGTCTACCCTCTCTGGTAGCGCAGTGTCCAGTCAGTCCACCTATGGAGCCAGCAGAGGACCAGAGTAATCTGGTTAGACCAGACTGGCTTTAGCTAGAAATAGTCACATTTCTGAATTTACTTTATAAAATCTAAACATTATTCCCAGGGAGAATGTGAAGAGGTTGCATTTCCTTAGACACACACACACACACACACACACACACACCCACACACACACACACAAGAGGGGGACATTGCTAATCAACTGTATCTTTCTTCATGAGACAGTCTGCTGCTATTCCTGGCCCACATGTGTCTCTGATTTTCCCCACAGGTGTACTACAACACGGACGATGATCGAGAAGGGTGAGACACAAGTTATTCCATTCTAAGCACTTAATGTTTGGGGGGGGGGGCACGGACCTCCTGACCCGGGCCACTCTGGGCAGGAGGTGGGACTCCCCATGTGCTTGTGTCTTAGACCTGCCAAGGGGCTGTTGGGTGGCAGCTGGGTGACTACCTCTCTTCCCTCTTCTGTCCCCTTCCTTCGTACCATCTCCTTGGAATAAAAGTGACCCGACTCCTCTAGCGCAGTGTGCTGAGATCTTTCCGATAGTTCCTGCTTCCCAGTGTTTGACCCCAACAAGGCTCTAGTTGACAGTGTGGGAGCCTTTCCTGAGACAACACAGCTCCTGAAGCCTTTGCTGTGGGTTGAGACCCTGCTCCCTGTCCTGTGGGCTTAGATGAGAGGTTGTTTCCCAGTAGCTTCCTTGTGTCTCTGTCACAGGGACAAGATGTTCTCCATCTTTGCTGAGAACACACACTCACCGGGAGATTTTTAGGGGCAGCTAACTCTTCAATGTGTTTTCTATCCTTAACTCATTGTATAGACTCGGAAGTTTGCAGCTACAAATGCTGTTCTAAGGGCACCGGGATGACTTTTCCAGGCGTGGTAACGTCTGTAGCACATCCTTGGGAGGTAGTTGTTGAGCGGCCTTCGTTCTCTGTGTGCTGCCGGGGATGCAATGCTCTTTGCACACGAGGAAGAGCATCGTGTCATTTCTAAGGGCTGGATGGTTTCGACTTTTAGGTTTAAAGGAGGGAAGTGCCCTTTGGCTCACGGTTTTGGAATAACTCCCCGTGGGCTGGCTCCATTCCATTTGGGTCTGTGGCAAAGCAGAACACGGGGTGGAGGCAGGGGCAGAGGTCAAAGTGGTTCCCTTTTGTGGCCTGGGCACAAGAAGAGAATGTCTTTGGTAACTATAGAGTGCCCCTTCTGTGTCATTTCGGCCTCCAGGCTCTTGAATGGCACTGCCTATATTTAATACGGTCTGCTTCAGTGAATTAATTCTTTCTGGAAACACCCCCACAGACACACCCACAAGTGTGCTTTACAGATCTCCTCAGGGTCTCTCATTCTGAATACGTTAACAATTGAGATGATCTCAGCACGTTCTGTGTCTGTTGAACAGCTCTGAGCTCCACCCATCGGCCTTGTTCCGTCTGGATCATCCTTTCCCTGACTCAGCACTCAAACTTCTGTTCCTCCTTGCCACTGATCTTAGTTAAAATAACGTCTTCATTTCCCTCGTGGAAGACTATGAGCTGAAACAAAAACAAATGATCCGTGGGGGGGCATCTGTGCCTGCGTCTGTGTACCAGTTGCATGCCTGGTGCCCACGAAGGCCAGAAGAGAGCATTGGGTCCCTGGACTGGAGTTAGAGATGATTGTGAACTGCCCTCTGGGTGCTGGGAATCAAACCCAGGTCCTCTGAAAGAACAGCCAGTGCCTTAACCTCCAGCCAGCTCTCTGAAACTCAACCACTGCTTTTGTTTGTTTGTTGGTTTGTTTTTGTTATTTTTTTTGCCTTTTGAAACTTGATTTTCAGATTAAACGCGTTTAGAACCCCATGAATTACTATATTGGGAACTCCCTTCTCATAAGCGGATGTTATATTTTTCTCTTAAAGCAAGTTAAATTACATTCATTCCTCAGTATCTATCTTGTGCTCATTGTTGCATTAGTTGCATGTAACTAACATCCCAAGGTAATTTTCTCCCCGTCCATAAACCTCGGCTCTCCTGTTCTACGTAAGACAGTTTGTAGTTGGCCAAGGAAGTGTAGCAGATATTGCTGACCCCGTTCTTGGCGCAGAAGTCGGCAAGTGACAGATTGAGGGTCAGGTGTGTGTGGGGGGGGGGGGGGGGAAGCAGGTGGGGGATGGACAGGAACTCACCCTGTAGACCAGGCTGGCCTCGAACTCACAGAGATCTGCTTGCGTCCTCCTCCTGAGTGCTGGGATTAAAGTGTGCACCACCACACCCAGCCCCAGTCCCCTGGTTTTGAATGGTCTACAGACTAAGGATACCTCTGACCATTTTAAAAACCTCCCCTGAGGACTGACGTTCCGTGACATGTGAAACGAAGTGCCCCTGAGGCTCCGTAAGGAATGTCTTCCTGGGACACGTCTGCTTGGTTCCTTTATGTGTTTTCTATCATTTCGTTGGTGAAACAGCAGCCTAAGTATTTGTCGTTGGGCCCTTTGCAGAGAAAGTTTGCCACCTTCCATCTCAAAGGGAGAGGATCTCAGGGGAATGAATGAAATGACCCTCACGCTGCTTAGGGCTGGAACTTGACCAGGACTGAACCTCTAAAATCACTTGTACATTCTCTTAAGTTTGATTAGAAAGCCAAGCATCATGGCTCATGCCTGTAGTCCCAAAACCCAGGTAGCTGAGGCAGAAGGATCAGAAGTTAGAGGACATCCTGTTGTGCGTGGTAAAACTCCCATCTCCAAAACAAAAACAATTAGTTTGTTCCTTTTATCTTGAGACAGAAATAATCAAATTTCAGTGGCTGGAACAAACAGGAATGATTAGAGCTCTAATCTCTCGATCACATATTTTATAAGAGACAGCGTGGCGTCATGAAAGAATGCTGGCGTTGAGCTCAGGAAGCCAGGTCCATCCCCTGGACTGCCGTTTATCCACATGCAGCCTCAGGCCGGCCTCTCGGTCCCTGGCTTCAGTTTTCTTGAGTCTGTACCGAGGATGTTGTAGAAGGCTATCTCTCAGGTCACTCAGCACTTGGCATTTCACTTAGCAATGTGCCTGAGCTAAAATTCATGGGAAAGCTTAGGAGAGTGGGAAGCGACTGCCCCTGCTGGGCAGACCCCCACTGTCTCTTTCGGCCTGTCCTTTGCAAGCTGACTACATTAAGTAGCCAGTGACCCACCTGTAACTCGGTTGGTGCAGCCTCTCCGTCAGGACCCCCTGTGTTGTGGCCCAGTGTCCTGTACTTTTATCCATCGTCTGATGGAGCGATGTGGGCAGCACTGATGTTTCAGTGTTAGAACATGGCAGGAGCTCGGCTGTGGCTGGGTGTGGACTCCTTGGCTACATACCGAATGCTGTATGTGCGTTCTTTTCATGATTTTCTCACGTTTCCCATTAGCTGCCATTGGCGATGGGGAAAAGGGCTTTGAGAAGTCAGGAAACTTCTTCAAAGTCATCCTGGCACATGGTCAAAGCAGGGGTTGAACCAGCATCTACCCATAATTCTCAGCACTCACCTGTAGGCACTGTGCTTCCACTGCTCAGTCTCCTCAATTCTTTTTTTTTTTTTTTTTTTTTTTTTGAGAGAGCGGATCTCTCTGTGTAGTTTTGCACCTTTCCTGGAACTCACTCTGTAGCCCAGGCTGGCCTCGAACTCACAGAGGCCTGCCTCTGCCTCCCGAGTGCTGGGATTAAAGGCGTGCGCCACCACCGCCCGGCCCTCCTCAATTCTTGACCTGTGGCTGTGGAGAACGTAGGTGGTGGGGGTGGGTGGCAGATCCTACTGTGTGGCTGTCTGACCTTTACCAAGACATAGCCCTGTTTCATGCGTGAGTGTTCCTGCCAGAGCAGACAGATCTCTGAGGCCATCACGTGCATCCATCCAGCCCTGAGGAGGTACCGTCTTCAGCAACACTACCAGAGCTGCCATCAGGACTGGGATCAGGCCAAGCTCTCCTCACTCCCCCGGGACTTTGACTTAGCTTCCTGTCCACTGTGTGTGGTACTTAAGAAGCTGCTAACCCCCTAGCAGTGCTGCCAAGGGTCTGGCTCAATTCTCTTGGCCCTCCAGAAGTTCCCCTCAATCCTGGGTACCTTTGTAGTCCTGAGCCCTAATCTCACTTCAGACCTAACACTTCTCAATGCTTTTCTGATGAGTCTTGATAGCGTTTGTTGAGATCAAGGGTCTCGTTTTCCTTGTGATCAGCCCCACAAGCACATGGCTGACCATGCTGCTGGCCCTGAGTTTTTCTGCCCTGTGGCCAGTGGGATCGAGATGACGTGAGAGAAAGTGCTGTTCCGTTGCTCTCTGATCTTTAAAAAGTGTCCTATAGTGTTGTCACTGGCCTGGGCACCACAGAGTCTGCACCCCATGCCCTCTGTTCATTGGTGGGCGAGCCGTAGCTGCCTTGTTCAGTCTTGATTTGAAAAGTCATGAAACCGTTAAATTCGGGACACATTAAGACTTACTGCCTCCTACTGGATTTATAGATCTGACAGTGTAGAGAAGCATATTTGGCCTCCCAAGAAATGGGGTTTATCTGAGATAGTATTTTAATGAAAAAGCTGGCTGTGGGTTGGAATAAGGTGTTTTCAAGTCAATTGAACTGGAAAAATAAAAATGAGTCTTGCTTAGTGAAGTAGCTTGACTCTTGCACAGCTTGAGAAGGTGACTGGTAATGTTTCAGGCCATTTACCAATTGTTAGCTTAATGGCCCCTGACTGCCATTAAGTGGATTCTTTCCCCTTCTTTTTAAAATCCAGTCCTAAGTTTATGGTCACTCCAGTTCCAAGATAAGTTGGGGTACCATGACCTGCTGTGACGACAAAGCAGCGTAGAAAGACGGGGACAGCACCCCAAATGTGTACTGCAGTCCTCAGCTGGGACCGGAGTGTTAGACTTTTCCTTAGCCGTTTTCCTAGTTTGGCAGAGAAGGACTAGAACAGGACAGCGCTGGCTCCCACTTCACCCCTGTCTTCAGCAGGGTCCAGGCTCTTCTCACTTCACCCCTGTCTTCAGCAGGGTCCAGGCTCTTCCACTTCACCCCTGTCTTCAGCAGGGTCCAGGCTCTTCTCACTTCACCCCTGTCTTCAGCAGGGTCCAGGTTCTTCTCACTTCACCCCTGTCTTCAGCAGGGTCCAGGTTCTTCTCACTTCACCCCTGTCTTCAGCAGGGTCCAGGCTCTTCTCACTTCACCCCTGTCTTCAGCAGGGTCCAGGTTCTTCTCACTTCCCTCCCTGTCTTCAGCAGGGTCCAGGTTCTTCTCACTTCACCCCTGTCTTCAGCAGGGTCTCAGGTTCTTGGGTTACTCTTCCATGAGGCGTTCCTCGGAGGTGGCCCGTGTGAATCACCTTCTTTCCCTGTTGGCTGGATCCTCGTGTTCCAGGCCTCTAACACGCCTGAGCCTTCTGTCATTGTGGACATGGGCTGGCTCACAGAGTGCTCATGGGACTTCAGTGGGCAAGGGGCGGGGAGCATGCTTTGTGAAGCCTGAACTTGTGTGAAGGAATTTGATTGGCTGACACACCCTCTGCGTATGAAAAGGTGATTAAGCACCATTGGTTTCATGATGTAAGCGGCTAGCATGGATGGAAACATTTTGGACTGTCCACAGTAGGGTCCCCTGGATTTCTACTAACTGACCTAGGAAGTGGTGAACGGCTCTCTGATGGCAGGAAGTCCACTCAGGAGTTGCAGGGTTTTGTGCTACAGTCTGCAAGACTGGAGTTCCTACATGCTCATTTCCCATAAACACCAAGTGCTAATTGAACTAGCCTTCTCCATCTTCCTTATTCTCAAGCCTCTCCAGCCTGTGATCATTAGCCTCTTCTGTCTTCGTCTGGCGTTTCAGTGTTGACCTTGAGTCCCAGGACCTTGTGAGTCCCCAGCACTCATTGGGTTCTCTTGAGCCTCCTCTAAGCTTTTTAATTCTTAGTATTTTACATTACGTGTGTATGTTCCATGTGGGTATGTGCACATGAGTGCAGGTCTTCATGGAGGCAGTGAGTTGGATCTCTTGGACCTGGAGTTACAGAAGCCTGAACTACCTGGTGTGGGTGCTTGGAACTAACTCCAGTCCTCTGCAAGAGCAGTATCCAGTCTTTACTCCTGAGCTACCTCGCCAGCCTCCTTTTACGTTTTATTAAATTAATTAATTTTTATTTGATCCATAATATTTGTGCACATTTATAGGGCGTGGTATGGTCATTTTACAGTGTACACAGTGTGTAATGATCAACTCAGTGTAATTAATATTTCTAGTTCCTCAAATATTGTCATTTCTCTGTCAACAGTCTCCTTTTAAAGATAAGGAGACTGAGGCACAGGGAAGTTGAGAAACATGTCCAAGTTTGTATAGTTAAACTATAAAGCAGGGATTTTAAATCAGTCATGGTGGTCTGACCTCAGAGTTCCTGTCCTAAGAATTCTAAGTGATCTGCCAGACACTAGTTCATGGGCCAAACAATCCCAGAAAAGTCAGCGTTTTCCACAGCCCTGCACCTGCATTTCTGAGACAAAAGAATAGCCAATTTCCACTTCTCTGATTTCTCTTCTAATTTTCTTCCTCTCAAACAGTCCTTCTCTTTTCTTAGTGCGTCTGGAACGCACAGGGACTTTGGGAGTGAATGCAGAACTATCCGAACTGACCCCACAGAGAATGTTCAGGGCTCAGCACCACCATTTTCCAGGAGGTAGCAGAAGAGGGAAGGGGTGGATGGTGTGGCAACTAGGGAAGGGTCAGCTGTGAGAAGTTAGGACAGTCCCCACAGAGGTCTGCTGAGGTGGCCTGCCTTGTCTCCCGCTGTGCTCCAAGGGACCATCAGGAGCACACAGGACAGCCAGGCCTCATGGATGTGAAGGGTGGCTGCATCTTGGGTGCCACAAAGCCACTGCTAGTAAAACCAGCTTTCCCGTGGCCCTGATCTTCTGAACAGAGAAGGAGAGAGGAACTCAGCATTCTCTTTGTGGGTCCGTCTTCAGTACAGAGCCTTATGTCTTCCCTCTAAAGATGGTGTGTGCTTTATCCCTCAGTGGGAATGACTTGGAACCTACAGAGGAGGAGTGGTGTGAACAGAGAGAGGACAGGCCCGGGAGAGCTGAGAATTGTGACACTCTTCTGTATTTAACTGTTTCCGCTCATCTTCTCCAGCAGCAGCGTCCTCGTTAAACGGATGTTCAGGCCCATGGAAGAGGAGTTTGGTCCAACACCATCCAAGCAGGTTAAAGAAGAAAACATAAAGCGAGGTATCTCTCCATCCTGGCATGCCACTGACGGGTCTCAGGGCACAGTCTGTCCCTTTGTAAAGGCTGGGGAGTGTCTTGTCAAGAACTCACCCCCTGAGACTGAACCAGTGCCGACCCCGGTGGGCTTTTCCTCACATAGAGGTTACAGACTTTTCCTTTGCCTTAGGAGATGGTAATGTGTCTCCTGACTCACACAGCAGTGATACACAGTTCAGAAGAGATGTGTGTGTCTTTGTGTGTGTGTGTGTCTGTGTGTGTGTGTCGGGGTGGGGGTGGTGCCATCTCCATGAACCAATGGTCCAAGTGATCAGCGATAGTCTGGACATGTCCATGAAACCTCTGGGCTCCAGCTCACCATCACACATTTTCATCTCCATCCCTTGGTGTCTTTTCCTCCCTAACTTGACTTAGGGTTAGGGCAGAGTCCTAGGAAAACGGAGAGTCACTCTGGGATGTGGAACTGTACCTCAGCCTCACATTTACAGCCTGGTAGCTGTTCCAGCAACTATTTTTCAGAGCTTGTGAAACTGACACCAGATTCGCCACTAGAAATTGTGTCGGGCACTAATGAAAAGTTAGGGCATGGTTTCTGAAGTCAGAGATACATAGAGGGTGCCCTAATCCACCAGCAGTAAGAAAACTGCCCCCTAACTCCTCTTTGGAGGATGGAGAAGTCACGGGGCCCTCGCTTGTCTCCTACTGGTTACCTGTCAGAAGTTTCCCAAGAAGGAGGTGGTCACAATCAGCACCAGAGACCTTGCTGATGGTTGTTTCTCCTTTGCAGCCGCTTGTGGGGTGATGGGTCAGAATCACTTTGGGGCTCCACAGAGGCTTCTGCCTTTGGCTGTGTGGTGTCGGGGTGTTCAGTGGCTGGTCTGCTGCTGTTGGTAGAAGGATCCCTACCCCTGTTCCACCACAGGACGCAGCGAATGAGAGCTGAGTCCCTGGGCGAGCCCTCTAGCGGTCTGGAGCCCAGCACACGTCCAGGATGCTGTCAACAAGGCCAGCGCTGCCTGACTGGCTGCCGCCCCTCCCCCTAACACACCCAGAACGCTTCAGCACCTTCCAGGCGCCCCTGAGCAACCAGGGCAATCATGTTCCAAAGACAGTGGTTTGAGCAGAGGTCTTTTTGTAAGCGAGGCTCATTTTAATAGACTGTAATGCCAGGTTTCCCTAGGGTCAGCCTGCTGGAAATTGCTTCCCCTTCTTTAGGCTGTTGAGAGCTTCAGGAAGAAGTCACAGAATTTCCACCAAGTAATTCCATCAAATACTAGCAATCAGTTTTGTCTTCCCCGTGAACTGAATTTCCTTATCTGGATGTAATTAGGGTCTGTGTTCTAAGTGGTTTCTGTATTTTACTCACACGGCCTCCTCTTTTGATAACCTTTATCAAGGTTACCAGATAAAGTTTTAACTGGCGTGTAGGCTTTACAGCATTGCTTCAAGAGACTAAATTTGTAAATCGTTGGCGATGTAGTCAGTTTACTTATTTAACTGGAATTTCATTTTTATATTTGATAAAGAGAAGGCACTGCTCCCTCCTCCCTCTCTCCTCTTCCTTCCTCCATCATAGTCTAACTGAACATTCACTGTCCACAGCAGGGGACTTGGGCAGGGTCCCTGTCACTGGTCTGTATAAGCAGAGGCTTCAGGGAAGGAAGCCTTGGGGATGGAGGATGGGAGGTGTGGGGGTTTGGATTTATCGGCTTTCACGTTCCAGTTCTTGTTCTCAGGCAGGTGGTGATGGTAGCTAGGAGGGCATTTGACCACAGTTGAGATCTAGGCTCATGGGGCTTTTTCCTTAGTGTGGAGAGATGCAGGGTTTTGGCTTTGGCCCCTTTCTTCCCATGTAAGGGAGGTTATCCCACTGGAGGATAGAAAGAATAGTTAGCCCTCTGGCTGCAGGATTGTACCTGAGCCACGGTAGCCATTTTTTTTCCTGGGAACTGCCTTGCAGCATGATTACCAGAGCGGTGAGCACAGTTGGAGGCACAGTGATCAGGAGAAGCAGCAGCAGGGGTGGCCATGTCCTGCAGGAGCATCTTAGCCTCTCCGAGGTGCATTTACATCGCCAAGGATCCGCGGTCTCTGCGCATCTCATCTTAGTCAGTATCCTCTCCAATTCAGAAGCTTTACAGAGAAATGAGTAGAGAAGCTGTGCCCCAGTCAGAGGTTATAAGAACCCCAGCTGCTTCCTGACAGTTTCTGTAGGTTGAAGACTGGGTCTCTATGTGTGTGGGCCTAGAGTGAGTCTACCACATGGGCCTTACTTCACAGAACCCGCAGGCAATCCGATGTGGTAGACGCTAGTGTCCTGTCAGGTGACCCAGGCATGGAGAAAGTAGGCCGTTAGGGCCATGGCAGGGCTTGAGCTGGACTCAGACCTGCGAATCTCCATCTCCTAAGTCCTTCTTGGACTGTCCCAGGCAGTAGCACCCTGTTGACCTGCCAGGTCTGTGTACCTGCAGCTTGTCTGCCTGGCCTGCTCACGTTCCCTGTGCTGTCCCTTCCTAGACTTGACGCTCCCATGATCTTCACAGCTCAGAGATCCTTGAACCCCCACTTCCTGGCCCTCACCATGGCAAGAGCTGGCTGGGAAGCATTGTCTCATGGCTTTCCCTTCATGATTCTCACGATGGTGTCTGACTCATCTGAAGACCACAAACTCCCTAAAGGCAGAGGCTGGGATTAGCTAGCTCTCTGCTACAATACCAGCTCTTGGCGGATACAGCCTGTGGCACCCAGAAGCCCTCAGTGGTGTTCACTGAATGAGCAAAGGTACAAATGAAAGTCACAGAAAAGAGTAGTCCCAGGAGACGCGTGCCACCCTGAGAAACTCAAGCGAGGATGCAGGCGGCAGAGCATTTACATTCCAGAGGCCTTAGCCTGTTGGCAGGGCAGGCGATGTCATCTTATTTTTTTTATTTTATTTTATTTTTGAGCTGAGGATCGAACCCAGGGCCTTGTGCTTGCTAGGCAAGCAGTCTACCACTGAGCTAAATCCCCAACCCAGGCAATGTCATCTTAAGACACCCCTGTGGGGCTGAAGAGATCGCTCAGGGGTTAAGAGCACCGACTCTTCTTCCAGAGGACCTGAGTTCAGTTCCCAGCACCCACATGGAAGTTCACATCTGTCTGTAACTCCAGTTTCAGGGGACCCCGACAGGCATGGCAAAACCACAAATGCACATAAAAATAAGATAAAATATATTAAAAAAAAAAAAAAGACACCCCTGTGACAGGGAGCAGTCCCCTGGCCTCTAGTCACACTGCCCCCTTCTCTTGTAGTGCTTTTGTACGTGAGGAAGGAGAACGATGACGTGTTCGACGCTCTGATGCTGAAGTCACCCACGGTGAAGGGTCTGATGGAAGCGGTAAGCCCCGAGCCCCGTCCACCTCCAGGAGCCCTGCCCGGATCGCCTTGGCGGAACCTCTTTAGAATAGTGTAGCCACCAGGCTCCAGAATGAGCTTTTGAAAGAAAAGGAAGAGCTGAGATCTTTGGGAATACCCACTTCTGTGGCAGGGCCTATCAGCGTGTGAAGACAGACTCCTGGAATGGCTGTCACATTCCTGTCGGTTTCAGACTAATCATCCCGGCCAGATGCCATGGAGGAGGGGAATGTGGGGTTTCAAAACCGAATTAGGTGCCAGACGGTTCCAAATGTACACAACCCCAGATCTGTGTGGTGCCTTGTGGGCCACAGTAGCGTATTCCAAAGTAACGCGTGGGTTAAGGAGAAAGATCTGTTGCAGAACTACAAACGATTCTCCCCGCCTCCCCGCCGACCCAGAGCAGCGTTAGTCAGCACGGCCGAGGGAAAACTCAGCTTCTGTTATAGTCACGCACGCTTCACCCAGCTTCGACTGTGCCGGGAGTGTGTGCTGTGTTCTCACACTTGCCTCGTGTACAGTAGTAGGAGGTGAGGGGTGCGTAGTCATGGGAACACCAACAGGGAGTGTCTCTTGCCCCTCCTGGTGGACTGCTGGCCTGAGAAACTGTTCTGATGGGACAGCATTGGGCTTATGGCCAAATATTGCGGTGTAAGGAAATTCCTGTGCGTAGAGTCGCGGGGTCGCCTGCCCATCCCTTTCACCTGTGCCTTCCCTTGGTGTCCAACATGGTAGACGTGTTACAAACCAGTACTCCATTCCTTCTTACAGCTAGCAGAGCACTGCTCCACTGTGTGGACACAACATGTCCACTGTGTGGACACATGTTCTACTGTGTGGACACAACATGTCCACTGTGTGGACACATGTTCCACTGTGTGGACACAACATGTCCACTGTGTGGACACATGTCCCACT